>RJWM01026343.1:0-28137 GCA_004363535.1 Dasyprocta punctata | reverse complement strand
TCCCAGAGTGCTGGGATCACAGGCATGTGCCGCCACACCTGTTTTTTGTTTGTTTTGTTTTGTTTTGCTTTGCTTTTTTTTTTTTATTCTTGTTGGTAGCTGTTCTGAGAGGTGAAGTGGAATCTCAAACCTGGCATACATCTGCACACATAGTTAAAGGGCAGCCTGAACAACATAATGAGACCCTATCTCAAAAAAATAAAAAATAAAAAACCTAACAAAGAATAGTTCAAATTTATCTAATGACTAGAAATTCATCTAATGGCTAGAGATGTTGAACAATTTTTTTGTTTATTTTTGGCCATTTTAACTTCTTTTTTTATTTTAAAGAGAATAAAACCAAGCAAAACAAAACAGAACAAAGCCAATCAAAACAAACCAGTGTAAGTGACATAGGACTTCAAAACAATAGGAAATCAATAATGGTTACCATACCATAATGCTGTCTTCAAAATAGCTGCAGATACCTTCAGATATAATCAAACAAAACAGAACAGAATAGAACCAATAAAAACAAAACAATGAATACAATAAAGGACTTCAAAACAGAACAACAGGAAATCCAAAATGACTGCCATAATGTATCTGTTATGTTTGCAATAGCTGCCCATGCCGTCTGATACAATAAAATCAAACAAAACAAAACAGAACAAAACCCAACCCAACAAAAAAATGAAAATCATACAGGACTTCAGAACAAGACAATAGGGAATCAACAATGACCACCACCCTCAGATAGAGATCTCCCATAGATGCTACACTGTGTATTGCCATTCTCTGAACAGATGATCAGACCACTGGCTTTAGACCAGCAAAGTCAGTGAAACACTAAACACTACAAGCATTGAACTGTATTCCACCTCAATAGCCACCATCATAGCCTGTGTTTCTCTGGATCAGCCAGTGGCCTGCGGGGGTGAGGGATGGCTCTTGTTTCCCAGCTCCTGTGCCAGAAGGGGCTGGCATCTGGCTCTCCCCACAGCGGCCCATATTTGGTGCTGATTCACAGGGAGGTCTTGCTTCTTCCATTTTAACTTCCTTGGAGAAGTATCTGTTTGGTCAATTTGCCTCCACTGTTAAGGTGGGCTCTTTATTTTAAGAGGGTTAATTTTTTTTTTTTTTTTTTTTTTTTTTGATTCAGGGTCTCACTGTGTAGTTCAAGCTGGCCTCAAATTTACAGTAATCCTCCTGCCTTAGTCTCTCAGTACTGGGATTACAGGCATGCACCACTACGCCTAGCCTATGGGGTTAACTTTTAAAATTATGTATATATTCTAGATATTAGTCCTCTGTTAAAAGAATAACTAGCAAAGATTTTCTTCCATTCAGTGATTCAGTGAGTTGTCTCTTCACTTTGTTTTTTCATTTGCCCTGAAGATATTTTTAATTGTTTTTTGTTTGTTTTGAGATAGGGCCTTGCTATGCATAGTTCAGGCTGGCCTCAAACTCACCAACCCTTTTGCCTCAGCCCCTTGAGTACCGGGATTACAGGAGTGTGCCACCAAACTTGGCTTTTAGATTTAATATAGTCTCATTTGTTTATCCTTAATATTATTTCCTCTGCTTTTGGAGCACTGTTCGGGAAGTCTTTGGCGGGACTGTACTTATGGCTTCATGTGCTTCCCCTATGTTTTAATATTTCTAGTTTACTTCTAGGTCTTTGATCCATTCCATTTGATTTTAATACAGGATGAGAGATAAGGATCTAGTTTTAATCTTCTGTGTATGGGTATCCAGTTTTCCTAGTACCATTTGTTTAAAAAGGCTATCCTAGCTGGGATGGTGGTGCATGCCTGTGATTACAGTATTCAGCAGGCTGAGGCAGGAGGAGTGCACAAATTCAAGGCCAGTTTGGGTGACATAGTGAGTTCAAGGATAGCCTGAACTACATAGTGAGATTTTGTCTCAAAAAACCAAAACCAAAAAACCCAAAACAACAGCTATCTTTTCTCCAGCATGTATTTTTGGTCTCTTTGTCAAAATGTGGTTATAGGTACTTGGGTTTGTTTCTGTGTCTCCTGTTCTGTTGTATTGGTTCACATTTCCGTTTTTGTTGCAAGCACTATGTTGTTTTTGTTACTGTGGCTTTGTAGTATAGTTTGAAGTCCAGTATAGTGATACTTCCAGTATTGCTTTTTTTGTTCAAGATTGTTTTGGTTATTCTGGGTCTTGTCTGAGTCCAAATGAGGTTCAGTATTGCTTTTCCTAGTTCTGTGAATCATTTTGTCGGCATTTTAATAGGGATTACATTGACTGTATGGATCACTTTTGGTAATATGGTTATTGTAACAATAATATTAATCTGGTTAATCCAAGAACAGGGATGTTCTTCCATTTTCTAAAGTCATCTTTAATTTTTTTCTTTAGAGTTCTGTAATTTTTATTAGTTAGGTAGATTTCTAGGTATTTAATTTAATTTTTTTTTTTTTTTCTGCACTGGGTATTGAACTCACAACCTCGCGCCTGTCAGACAGGCGCTTAAGTCACTGAGCCAAACTCCCAGCCCTGGTTTTTTGAGGTAGGGTCGCATTGTGTAGCTCAGGCCGGCCTCGCACTCACAACGCTCCTCCTACCTCAGCTTCCCGAGTGCTGGAATTAAAGGCGTGCGCCACCACGCCCGGCTTATTTAATTATTTTTGAAGCTGGTGTGAATGGAATGCTTTCCTGATTTCTTTCTCTATGGATTCATTATTAGTGTACAGGAATGCGATTTACTTTTATGTATTGATTTTGTACCCTGCATAATCTTTATTTCGTATCCCCTGTCTTAAATATTCAGATCATGGAAATGAAACAATTCTTCTTGTACAGTTTTTGAGGGGTTAGGGCTGGGAGTTTGGCTTAGAGGCTTAAGCGCCTGTCTGGTAGGTGCGAGGTTGTGAGTTCAATACCCGGTGCCAAAAAAAAGAAAAAAACACAGTTTTTGAGGGTTTTTTTTTTGTTGTTGTTGTTGCTTTGTTTTGTGAGACAAATTATAACACTGCAGTTTTGAAACTGCTGGCCTTGAAATCATGATCCTCCTGCCACAGCCTCCTGAGTGCTGGTATTATATACCACCATACCAGTTTACTGTACAGTTCTCTTTGACTTCACAGTTAATGTCTTACTCATGATTTTAGGTCCTCAAAAACTTGGGCCATCCAAACCAATCCCTATTGCACTATTCTAGATCAAGTCAGCCAAAATGTGATGTTGTACATCTGTAAGCACAGCACTCTGGGAGGCTGAAGCAGGAGGACTCCATATCTGAGACCAGCCTGAGAAAATTAGGAGTTTAATGAGACACTATCATAAAAAAAAATACTTAATTCCTAGGCTAGGATATAGCTCCATAATAAAATGCTTGCAAGTACTGTATAAGATTTGATCCCCAACACAGGAGAAAGAATGAAAGAAAGAAATGGGGGAGGAAGGAAGAAATAAATTGAAGGAAAGAAAGAAAAAAGAGAAGGAAAAGAATGAAAAAAGAAAAAAAGAAACTTAGTGCTGTTTTTATCTGTGTGACAGAATGTACTCTTTCGAATACTGGCAATTTTTTTCTCCTTTTCTTTTTTTTCTATCTTCCTTTTTTGTGGTAGTGGGGATTGAACCAAGGGTATTCACACTAAGCTACATTCCCAACTCATTATTCGTTTATTTATTTATTTATTTATTTTTGTGGCACCGGGGATCAAACTCACAGCCTCATGCCTGCCAGGCAAGCACTTAACCCACTGAGCCAAACTCCCAGCCTTAGTTTTTTTGAGGCAGTGTCGCACTATGTAGCTCAGGCCAGCCTTGCGCTCACGTTGTAGCCCAAGCCGGCCTTGAACTCAAAACGCTCCACCTAATTCAGCCTCCCAAGTGCTGGGATTAAAGGCGTGCTCCACCATGCCCGGCTTCATTTTTTATTGATTACCTGTCTCATTAAGTCACTAATTTGCCCAGGCTTGGTTTGAACTTGCAGTATTCTTACCTCAGATCCCTAGAGTGCCAGGATTACAGGTACACACCACATTTTCTTGACTTTATTGATGCACTTTTGCCTTAGTAGTTAATGTTCTTACTAAGTATTTCAGGACAATTTTCTACATTAAAACAAATAGAGAAGGGCAGAAAGTCTAGAGGGAAGCCTGGGACAGTTAACAATTGACCAAGGTTTGAGTAAAATTAGCTTTTTTAAAAAAGAGAGATGCACAAGGATTACTATGTAGTATTTGACAGACCTGAAGTTTGAAAACTCAAATTTTATGCAAGACCCTGTGCAGGCCTAGTTGCTTGGTTATTTTATCACTTCTTAGAGGGTGTTTGTTGATTCTTACTCTAGTGCTCTGGCATCTCCAAGATTTTACCACTCAGTCTGTTCTTTTTCTGTATTTCTATTTCCACTGTCACTACAAATTAGATCAGTGTTGAAAGATCAAATTTCAAAGGGAAGCCGGGCGTGGTGGCACACGCCTTTAATCCCAGCACTCGGGAGGCTGAGGTAGGAGAAGCATTGTGAGTTCGAGGCCGGCCTGGGCTACAACGCGAGCGCAAGGCCGGCCTGAGCTACATAGTGCAACCCTGCCTCAAAAAAACCAGGCCCTGGAGTTTGGCTCAGTGCCTTAAGCACCTGCCCTGGCAGGCGCAAGGTTGCGAGTTCAATCCCCAGTGCCGCAAATTAAAAAAAAACAAAAACAAAAAAAAAAAACCAAAATTTCAAAGGGAGGGGAACTGATTGGTTCAGGTTGGATTAGTCCTCATTAAACAACTGGTCACTTTCATTGTGGTTCAACAAAACTTTCTAGTGAAGGTGCTATGGGTGACTTCTGCATCCAATGATGAGCCAGGGTGGTGACACACCTATCTGTACGGCACCACTTAGTACACCTTGGGAACTGTGGACATGAGAAGCATTGAGAAGACTGGCCATCTTGGCTGTTATGGTCTGAATGTTTGTGTCCACCTCACCCGAATTCGTATCTTGAAATCCTAACCCCCCAAGGTGAAAGTATTAAGAGGCGGGTCCTTTGAAAAGGAACCTTCATGAATGAATTAGTATAATTCATCCTTATAAAAGAGGACCAAGAAAGACACTCCCCATTGTTTTCTGTTTTTTCTTTGTATTTATATGAACAAAACTGAACCCAGCAGACTTAAAAATTCTGAATAATTCAATAATAGACAGTTAAATTAAAGCAGTTATAAAAAAACCTGCAATGAATCCTAGGACCTGATACATTCACTGTCAAATTCCACAAAAACTTTAGGAAATATATAATGCTAATATTCCTCAAACTCTTTAATAAAATTAAATGTAATGAATGTACTTCCACAGTCATTCTGGAAAGTTAATATTACCCTGATTCCCAAAACAGACAAGGACCCAATTTAAAAAAGAGAACTATAAACCAATCTCTCTAATGAACAAAGGTGCAAAAATCCTCAACAAGATACTGGCAAACGAAATACAGAATCATAAAAAAAGATCATGCACCATGATGAAATAAGCTCCCTTGAAGTGATGCAAAGATGGTTCAACAAATGGAAAGCAATAAATATATTTTACCACATAAACAGATGCAGTGACAAAAAACACATGATATCAGTAGGTGCAGAAAAAGCATTTGACAAAACCCTGAGGAAGATAGGTATAGAAGAATCTTACCTCAATCTAATAAAACCCACTTATAACAAACCTATGGCCAACATCATATTGTCACAGGCAGCTGGGTTAGTTAGAAATATTATAGGCAGTCAGACAGGGCTAGGCCCTCGAAGGAACCGACACAGAGGACCAGATGTTTTGTGACCTTGGAAGAGATACACACCTCTTGCTGTGGGCCAGATCTCAAGACGGAAGGCAAAATGAATGCAACCACAGCGTAAGTATAAACACTAGGGATTAGGTATGGATCATCTTGAGAAGCCAGGAATTAACATCCCAACCACCTACAGAAAGAGTCACTGATCCATAAGAATGCTCGCTTGCTATGTGACTTGATTCCCCATTTGTCCTTGATTTGGTCAATTTTTACCTAAACAGTTAATCTTATTGGTTAACCACAGTTCTGTCCCACCTCAAGCCCGTCCACCTTGTGAGTTCCCAGTTTTCCCCATCATGGTTTTACTCTAGAAAAGTTATTAGAAAACACAGAGTCTTTGGCAACCCACTCGGGGGCCCTTCTATCTCTCTCCAGACAGAAACTTTCTTTCTCTTAATAAATATTTTTGTTCTTAACCTCCATTGTTCCTAAAATTCATTCTTTGATTTTAGAGAACACAAACTTGTACCAGACATGTAGTAGGTTGGGAGTTTCATTCCCCTATATCATTAAATGGGGAAAAACTGAAAGCTTTCCTTTTAAAATCAGGAGCAAGAGGGTGTCCACTATCACCACTCCTATTCAACATAGCTTTCAAAACATTAATCAGAACAATCATGCAAGAGATAGAAATAAAATAGATACATATAGAAAAAGATAAAGTCAAAGTAGATGACATGATCCTTGTCTTAGCTGCTTTTCTCACTGCTAAAGCAAAATACCCATCACCCAAAGTTAAAGGAGAAAAGGTATATTTGGTTCAGTTTGTAGAGGTTCCAGTTCATAGTTGGCTGGCTCTAAGGCAGGGTGGCATGGCAGAGGGGCATCTCAGAGGAAATACAGCTCATGGCAGGCAGAAGCCATCAAGGGAGCAAGCAGCAAGTTACAAGCAACATGAAGAGATCCTCTTTCTGTCCCTTATGTATTATAGGCTACCCACCCTTTGGGCAGATAGCACTCACATCCAGGGTGGGGCAGTCTTAATCCTAGCATCACACTACCCAGCATCACATTCTTGATCCCAGCATTACACACCCTAGATCCAACCACCTTTGAAAAGCCCCACCTATTGTTATAAGCAACAGAGTTAGATAGAAATATTTTTTTTAATTTTAAAGATAGTAAAATCCAACAAAACAAAACTGAACAAGGTCAGTTGAAACAAAGCAGTAGAATTGGTACAGAACTTCAAAGCAGGATACTAGGAAAACAATAGTTACTATAGTATAGATAGAAATGTTATAGGCAGATAAAAAATATAGGCAGTCAGACAGGACTGGGCCCTCAAAGGAGCCAGTGCAGAAAACCAGATTCCTCGTAACTGTGAAGGAGACAGACACTTGGCTGTCTGCGGGTCAGATCTCAAGACAAAAGACAAAACAAATGCAATCACACCCTAAGTATAAACATCAGGGATTGATATTCTAAATATGTATGGATTACCTGGAGAAAGCCAGAAGGAGCCACTAACTCAACCCTTATAGGCAAAAGCCCTGTTCCCACTGGCTACGTGATTTGCTTCTCTGTTGGATCCCAATTTAATCAATCTTACCTGAGCAATTATACTAGTAATGGTATTGGTTGACCGTAGTTCTGTCCCTCTTCAAACCTGCCTGCCTTGCCAGTTCCCATTTTTCACCACCTTGTATCTACCTCACCTCAGAGTTTTGCTGTATAAAAATCCCTAGAGAAGACAGAGTCTTTGGCAGCCCTTTTCTCTCTCTCTCTCTCAGGCAGAAGCTTTCTTTCTCTCAATAAATATACTCTGCTCTTAACCTTCATTTTTTGATTTTAGAAAACATGAACTTCTACCAGACATCTAGTAGGTTGGGAGTTTCTTTCCCCTACATCACTATGACTACATGAGGCTTTGGGGGAAATCTGTATACAAGCCATAACAATCCTCTGTTTACAAGACCCAAAAACTCCACCAAGAGATTTCTAGAATTAATAACTAATTCAGCAGTGTAGCAGGATACAAAATCAACACACAAAATAACCCTATACACTAGTAATGAAATTACTGAGAAGAAATTAGGAAAACAATACTTTTTGCAATAATATCAAGAAAAATTAAATACCTAGGAATTAACCTAACAAGGACATGAAAGACCTCTACAGTGAGAACTACATCATTCTGAAAAAGAAGAGGACGTCAGAAAATGGAAAGACATCCAATGCTCCTGGATTGGCAGACCTGGTACAGTCAAAATGACTATACTTCTAAAACTGATACATAGAGTCAATGCAATCCTAATCCCAATGAAAATATCATGGCATTCCTCACAGATCTAGAGAAAACAATTTCAGAATTCATATGGAAGCAGAAGAGACCCAGAATATCAAAAGCAATTTTGGGTAATAAAAGCAGAACAAGAGGCATTATTTGAAGTTGTATTACAGATATGGGGAGGCCCAGCTTTGAAGTTGTATTGCCCACTACAATGAAAAAACACAGACATGTGGATCAATGGAATACAGTAGAGGAAGTAAAAACAACCCTAAGCATATTTGATTATCTGATCTTTACCAAAGTGATATAGGAAAAATGATCCCAGACCTCCAAAAGATATGGGGGAATGGAACTCCCAACCTACTATATGTCCAGCGTGAGTTCATGTTCTCTAAAATCAAAGAACAAATTTTAGGAACAACAGAGGGTAAGAGCAGAATATATTTATTAAGAGAAAGAAAGCTGTCTGAAGGACAGAAGGGGGCCAGAGTGGGTTGCCAAAGATTCTGTCATATTTAGGGACTTTTATAGAGTAAAACCATGATGGAGAAAACTGGGAACTCGCAAGGCAGTGGGGCATAAGGTGGGACATAACCATGGTTAACCAATAAGATTAATTGCTCAGGTAAAATTGATTAAATCAAGGACAAATGGGGAAGTGAGTCACGTAGTAAGCGAGGGATGTTTAATGATAATGACTCTTCCTGTAAAAGGGTGGGATCCCGCTCCTGACTTCCTCAGGGTGATATAGACCTATTTAGAATATCACCTTAGCATATGGGTATATTTGTTTTGCCTTTTGTCTTGAGATCTGGCCCACAGCAAGAGGTGTGTGTCTCTTCCAAGGTCATTAAGACATCTGGTCCTCTGTGCCAGTTTCCTTGAGGGCCTAGCCCTGTCTGACTGCCTATAATATTTCTGTCTAACTCAGTTGCCTGTAACAAAAGGAACCCAAAACATACATTGGAGGAAAGGTAGACTATTTACTTATTTGAGACAGGGCCTTGCTATACAGTCCAGAGTGACACTGAATTCACTATGTAGCCCAAGCTGGCCTCAGACTTGAAGCAATCCTCTTGCCTCAGCCTCCCAAATGCTGGAATTACAGGCATGTGCCACCACACCCAGCCAAAGATAGTCTCTTTGATAAAATGATGCTGGGAAAATTGGATATCCATATGCAGATGACTGAGTCTATACCAATCTCTCTCACTATGTACTAAACTAAAATCAAAATGGAACAATATCCAAATGTTAAAACAGAAATAATCCGCTGGAAAATAAAATAGATAAAAGTCTTGAAGACATAGTTATAGGCAAGGACTTTCTAAATAGAAATGGCACAAGAGGGTCGGGGATATAGCTCAGCAGCACAGTGCCCGGCCTGGCAAGCACAAGGCCCTGAATTCAATTCCAAGTGCAAAACAAACAAACAAACAAACAAACCAAAAAAAAAACACACAAGAAATAATACTGAGAATCAACAAATGGGATTATGTCAGATTAAAAAGCTCCTGAGCCGGGCGTGGTGGCGCATGCCTTTAATCCCAGCACTCGGGAGGCTGAGGTAGGAGAAGTGTCCTGAGTTCGAGGCCTGCTTGGGCTACAACGTGAGCACAAGGCCAGTCTGAGCTACATAGTGTGACCCTGCCTCAAAAAACCAGGGCTGGGAGTTTGGCTCAGTGGTTTAAGTGCCTGTTTCGCAGGCATGAGGCTGTGAGTTCAATCCCAGTGCTGCAAAAAAATAAAAATAAAAATAAATAAATAAAAAGCTCCTGCACAGCAAAGGAAATAGCCATCAGAGAGAGGAGATAACCCACAGAATGGGGGAAAAAAAAAAAACTTGGCAGCTATTCTTCAAACAGGACTCACATCTGGACTATATGAAGAACTAAAAAAATAGACTTCCCAAATAAAAGACCCAATCAAAAAATGGCCAACTGAAATGAATAGACACTTCTTCAAAGAAGTTCAAGTGGCCAATAAATACATGAAAAAATGTTCAACATCTCTGGTCACTAGAGAATTCAAATTAAAACAACATAGATCCCATCTTATTCCAGAAAGAATGGCTGCCTCTCCACCCACCTTTGGAGCTGCCTGGAAAATATTTGTTTTTTGAGACAAGGTCTCCCTGTGTAATTCAGGCTGGCATCAAATTCTTGATGATTTTACTGCCTCAGTCTTCCTAGTGCTGAGATTATGGGCATGTGCTACTGTGCATGGCTTAGGTTTTATTTTTCCTGTTTTTCATTTTAAAATCAAATGAATTAAAATTTTTATGTTTTATCTCTGAAAAAAAATATACCCAAATAAGTAAGCTGCTTTTTATTTGCCTACAAATCCCTGGTACATTGTGCTACTCTTATTTAGTGCTAAATGTAGAAATCCATTTATTTAATCATTATGGTTATCTTTGGTGATTTCACTTGACATCTCTAGAAAATAAGAGCAAAATTGCTTCCAAGAAGCTTAAAATAAATTAAGGAAAATGGATGCAAACACATTCTGCCAAATCACATTTATTTTTTAGGTCCTGGAACAGTCAATTCAATCCTTTCTCCTAGTCAGCTAAAATTCCATAAAGAAATAGCATATTTAATTTTTTAAGACTATTGCATTACCTCATGTGATGGTTGATTGATTGTGTCAACTCGAGTAAGAAACACTCAACCAAATTGGCTCAGCATAGTTCTGGGTGTGGAAGACCCACCCACCTGAGGGAGGACTTTTGCCAAAATGGCAGAAGAGGGAAGTGAAGAAGGAAGGCTGGCTTCTGTTTCCTCAGAAGAACTCCAGTCTTCACCTTCATCTTGGACGTCATCTCTTGGCTTTTAGCGCAGGCTCTTCAGCTTTCCACTGCAGAGCCTTCGGCTCCCAGATATGGACTCACACAGGACTCTGCAGTCAGCTTCAGGGCTTCGACTTGATCCTTTGGATCCCCAATGCCCTGATAGACTCTGCACTCTTTTATACCTGACTCTGTGGGGGAGCACTGTAAGCCAATCTTGTAAATTCTTACATATTTGCATATCTTGCATTAAATCTTTTTCTCTAGTACTAGATGATACAACCCATTTTTACTGTATTTGAATTGAGTGATATGATAGAGTTTCATACTCTAGACCTCTTTTTAACTGTCCAAAAATAGGTTACAAAATGAATACCTTTTTTTTAGAGAAATGCATATGATTTTTTATGCCTATGATTTTTTTAAGCCTAAGCTTGCGTAGACAGTTTTTTCTGTATCTTGTAACCCTATAACATGAAAAGCAATATGAGAGTTGGCCAATGATTTTCTGGCAATTCTTCTTAAGAAAACATAGATATTTACAAAACAATTAAATCAGCATTGCCTGAGTTACCTTTACCATATTCTTATTTCATGTACAAACCTTGAAATTTTCAAGTTTGTACAAGAAGACAAAACTGGTGTGTATTATTTTTAAAAAATTCAACACACAGATAAACACCAGAAGAACTCTGGGATTATTTTGCCAAGTTTTATCTGAGATATTGATTGTGACTCACAGCCAAGTATGACTCATTGCTGTAAATGCTGTCTCTACAATGATGTCATTAACTTTTTTAGTTTTAGGGAATAAAAGAGGATGGTATTGTAGCCCAGCTAGTATGTTTGCATACTGTAGTTATTCTTAACATATACAAGTGCATATAAAACAATTAGTTTTAATATTGGCATCCACACATCTTTAATTTCTTATATCCTATAATTTTTTTTGAGACGAGGTCTCACTATGTAGTCCAGGCTGGCCTCAAACTTGCGCTGATTCTCCTGCCTCTGCCTTCCGAGTGCTGGGATTACAGGCATGTGTCACCACACCCAGTAATTTTTATGTTCTTAAAATATAGAACAACAGTAAAGATCATTCCTTAATGACTCCCACCAGCCAATAAATCATGCCCTGCACACAGAGCCTCTAGTTAACCTCTTGTTCTATTCTAAAGTATAAACAATCAGGCAAGGATCACCAGATTTTTGAGAATCAAATAAAAAGGAATAAAAGGAACTATTAAGACGGAGAGCAGATTTTGAGTCCTTCTTGTTAGCTTTCTGTTTCTGTGATCAAATATCTAAGGAAATGAACTTTCAAGAAGGAAAGGTTTATTTTAGATTATGTTTTTAGAGGTTTAAATCCATGGTAACTTGGCCTTTTTACTTTGGGCTTGTGGTGCCATAGTACACCATGGTGGGAATTCATGGCTGAGGAGGCCGGTTCACATCATGGCAGCCAAGGACCGAAGTAAGAGGAGGGACTGAAGACCCATATCTGTCTCGTGAGCATACTCTCAATGACAGAGCTTCCTTCCATATCCTTCCACCCCTAAAGGCTCCCCCCCACCCCGTACCACCACAAGCTGGGAATAATGCCTTCAGCATATTAGTTTCTGGGAAACATTCAAGAGCTAAACTATAATGTCCTCTAATCAGTAACCTCAAGAGCCTATAATTCTGGCAATCAGAAGCTGAGGCAGGAGGATAGCAAGTTCAGTGCCAGTTTGGGCTACCTAGAGAGTCTGAAACCAAACCGATCTACCTAGCAAACCCTGTCACAAACAAACATCATCAGAGTGTCAGGTACATAGTACATAAAGGACTTGAAACTGCAAGTTGAAATGCTGGGCACAATGAAAATAGAACTACAGGAGAAAGTAAGAACAGCAAAGTAAAGACCAGGAGCAAAACATAGCCTCTCCAGGACCTGGAATCGAGACACCTAGAAAATAACTTGGTGAAGAAAAACAAAAGTAGATCTCTGGGAACTGGAAGGGAGCTGACAGGAAAACGCTTAAACTACAGACAAGCTGGAGAAATGGAGCACAGCACACAGCAAAGAATGAAGCCATCTAGAAAACTAACCCTTGCTCCAGGGCAGGATCTGTCTGCACTAACACAGAGGTAAGCGTGGAGATGGTCAGCGGCTCCATGGAGAAACAGGGGGCCAGGCCGGCCATTCTAGTCTCAAGTAAAGGCCACAGTTTCTGTAAACTGCAAAAACAGTGTGAAGATTTTCTCTCAAAGTGACTCCTTACTCGTGGTGGGCCAGCGTTGGAAGAGAAATCCAGTGGCATATTTGAGAGGGTTTAATCAGGAACCTTTGGGGAAAGGATTAATTGTTTTAGATTGAGGTACATAACAATTATGCTTCAGGACTTCGAGAACCACACAGTGGTTGGGAGATGGCCACAAGAGACAGTCGTGGGAGAGAGCATGGGCTATACATAGATCCCCTGAGAAACTGACGCTCAAGTCAGGAAGGAAACAGGGATCTCGCTCTCCACATTGCAGACATGTGGCTTTGGAGGGCACTGGATCTGAAAGTACTGGCATTTTAAATCCAGCAGGCTTCTTGACCTCCACCCACCCCACCGCCTGCATTCAGCAAGGAGCTTAGTGGTTTCTTTGCTTTCCTCATGTACCAGTGGAATCAAGGTTATGCCTCAGCTGGCTAGTGTACAGGCAGGGAAGCCTCTTGGGGCAGGGTGAGTGATGCACCTCACAAACTCACAGGCCATGCATCTAGGCAGGGAAAGCTGTGGCATGAGGTGCACATGGGACATAGAAACTGGGAGCAGCTGAAGTGTATAGGACTTTAGGGCGGAAACTACTGACCTACCACACGCAGCAGGAAAGCTGGGGCGGGACTCAGCTGTCACACACAAAAACTTAAGAGCGGAAACGAAATAGGTCTGAGCAGTGACTCACTATTCCTCCCCCCATCTGGTGGTTTCTAATGCTGCAGCCAGTGGAAAGAAACCACAGAGAGAGAGAGAGAGAGACAGACAGAGAGACAGAGAGAGACAGAGACAGAGACAGAGAGAGAGGGACAGAGAGAGACAGAGACAGAGACAGAGAGAGAGGGACAGAGAGAGACAGAGACAGAGAAAGACAGAGAGAGGAAAATTTTAGAGTCATTTTCCTTTCTGTTTTCTTTTTTCTCTGAGACAGAGTCTTTCTTTGACAGAATGGCCTTAAACTCACTGTATAGCCCAGGCCTGCCTTGAACTCATGGTAATCCTTCTACTTCAGCCTATCAAATGCTGAGATTCATTTCTCTTTTTCTTCATTGGTTTTGGTGGGTTCATTTTTCCCTCCATTTTTATTCTTCCTGTTTTCTTTTTCTTTCTTTTGCTGTATTTTCTTCTTTTCCTCCTTTAATCTTTTCTGTTGCTTCTATTAATTTTCTTTTACTTGTTACTAGGACCTATTACCTCATTTTTCTTTCCTTCTGATTTTCCTGTTTCCCAAATTTTACATTTTGTATTTTTCCCTTCCACACCACCTCCATTTTTATACTAGTTAAACTTTATTAATCTGAGATATTTAGTTGATCCTATGCCATTATTACTGAATTATATTATTATTAGTAGTATAGTTATTGTATTTAGTAGATATTTATTTGTCAATATTAGGGTTGTCTTTATGTCTGTATGATAATCACAGATCTCTTTTCTATTGTTAGAAAAACAGTGGTACCTTGTATTGTAAAAGATACAATGATACCTTTAATTGATTCTTGTCGTATGTTAATTGATTTTGTTTTTGACTGTTATTAATTTTATTGTTATTGCCAGGGTTGCATAACTGTTGTTATTAGTTTTTTTATTTTAAAGGGAATAAAACAAAACAATAAAACAGAACAAAACAAAACTGAGTACAATACTGGATTTCAGAAACAAGACTGAAGGAAATCCCCCATAGTCGCTATATTGCATATTGTTATCCTCTAAATAGATGCCCAGACTACGAGCTTTACATCTGCAAAGTTAATCAAACAATTCAAGCATTAAGTTGTTTTTTTATTTCATTTGCTATCATCTTAGCCTATGTTCCTCTGAATTAACCAGTTGCTTACCAAGGCAGCATGGGTGGGGGAGGCTCTTCTTGTCTCCTGGCCCATGGGCTGGCTGGCTCACAGGAGGGTATGGCTTGGCTTCTTGGCTCTCCTCCTTGCCCGCATGGCTGCTGCTGGCTCACAGGAGCACATGAGTTGGCATCTTGGTGCCCCTCCTGGCCCACAACTCTATTAATCAGTTTTTACTCGTGCCAATATCTGCTTTGTCTTTGTATCATCAACAATACTGCAGTTCGTTTCCAGAAAACTGGATGCTGGGCCAATTATATTGCATGCTCCTGTCCCCAAATTATTGGAGATGGTCTGATCTTGGAACAGACACGAAAGTCTATAGTTAGCCATGCCCAGAGTGCATCACTGGAAGGCAGACACTAAGTAAAGAGATCTCCATATTACTCTCTTTCTCCCAAAGTAAGACCAAGGCAGAAAATAATCAGCCTTGAAACCTAGAGATATAGATACTTGCTATCACTATTCTCTTGCTCAGTGGCTAGTCTGTAAAGCAGATAAGGTAAGGAAAGACTGATTGGGACTGGCATTTTTTATCTCTACTTTTCAAAGCTTATTATTGTCCAGCTAGGAAATACAGCAGCAACAAAGTTTTTCTACTATAATTGACCCACAACCCTAAGTTCATGTGCATGTGTACACAGAGAGAAAACAGTAGAAAAATGAGACAAGAAAGCAACAAAATGCTCAGAGGTACCTTAAAGGTAACAAGAGAACACAGAAAATGGATCCAATAATTGTTATATGACACCTAAAGATTAATCTAAGATTAATTGGAATGAGTGAAAGATCAGAAGACAGCATGAATGACATAAAAAACCTGCATATAGAAATTACACCAGAAAACTTTCCAAGTATGGGCAAAGAAATTAACATATAAATGAAGAATATGAAACCCCAGAAAAGAAGTTTTGCATGACATATCATAGTTAAATCCCAGAAGTCCAACAAGAAGACAGAATCTTAAAAGCTGTGAGGAAAAAAAAAAAGCAACAAATCACTTATAAAAGTAAACACATTAGAATTACAGCAGACTTCTCAATACAAACCTTAGAGGCCAGTAAAATTTGGTATAAAGTGTTTCAAACCTTAAAAGAAAGCAACTTCCAGCAAGACTAATGAATGCTACAAAATTATCTTACAAAATTATAAGGTAATTCCATGACAGAGAATTATAAAAATGCCCTAAGAGGCACAATGAAGCAAGTAACGCCAGAACATCTAATGGAATGACTGCACCACCTAGGGTGAGCAGTTAAGCATAAGAGAATTAAAAGGGAATCAGCAAGCTAGGTGTGGTGATGTACACCTGTAATTCTAGCATGTGGGAGGTTGAGGGAGGAGAATTTACTTCAAGTTCAAGGCCAGCCTGGGCTCCATAGTGAGTTCAGGACCAGCCTGAACCACATAGAGAGACCCTGTCGCAAAAAACAAAAAACAAAAACAAAAACAAAACAAACAAACAAAAGGAATCAGGAACCAGCAATAGGAAAATAATCCAATGACAGGAATAAGAAAATTCCTTTCAAACCTAAAGTGTAAATAAAGATATATATATATATATATATATATATGTATATATATATATATATGTATATATATATATATAGTATTGTGAAATAGTAAAAGGCGAAAGATTTATGAGATCTGAAGAGAAACCAGAGTATGGTATTGTGAAATAGGAAGAAAATGTTTAGATGGGGAGGGGAGCAAGAGAGGGGGAATGGGAAAAGGAAAGAAAGGAATTTTTTTTTTAAGTTAGAAAAGAATGAAAAAATGGAAACAAAGCTTTTGTAAATGGGGAGGGGAGGAGGGGTTGAAAGGAAGGTAGGTGAATGTGGAAAAAAGGAAAGAATCAAGTTATATCAGGTACAGGTACAAATTCTCTATGATGAATGTGATCATTATGCATATCTAAAATGTACTAATAAAATCTGAAGAAGAAAAAAGAAAATAAAATTCTTTTCAGTAATAACACTCAATATGAATGGCCTCAACTTCCCAATAAAAAGAAATAATGATATGTAATATGTGAGACATATTTAATTAGCAAAAAAACCTCATGGGCTAAAAATTAAAGGATAGAAAACAGTATTTCATGCAATGGAAGATGCAAATAAGCCGGAGTAGCTATCCTATTTTCAGATCAAGTGGACTTGAAGCCAGAATTGATCAGAGGAGACAAAGAAGAACATTATATATTGGTTAAGGGAACTCTGTAACAGAAAGAAATAGCAATTGTAAACAAACCAAACACTGTGCAGCAAACACTGGCACACCTAACGTCATAAAACAAACACTACTGGACGTAAAATATCAGGTAAACACCAACACAATTATAGTCGGGGACCTCAATACTCCACTATCACAAATAGATCAACTAGAGAAAAATGCACAAAGAATATCGAAGTTGAACCAAAACATCAAATAAATAGATTTAATAGATATTTACAGTGTTTCATCCAACAACAACATTTTCTCAGCAGCATATGGAATTTTCTCCAAAATAGACCACATACTAGCTCATAATGCATGCTTAAATACACATGAAAGAATCAAAATAATCTCATGCTTATTATCAGATAACAGTGCAATGAAACTAGAAATCAAGGGCAAAAGAAGTCACAGAAATTATGCAGACACATGGAGATTAAGCAATATACTCTGAATAATCAATGACTCACAGAAGAAATTAAGGAAGAAATTAAAAGACAGTCCCTAGATGCAAGTGATAATGCCAGTACAACATACTAGAACCTATGGGACACAATATGAGCAGCCCTAAGAGGAAAATTTGTCACTGTGAATGTCCACATGAGAAAAACAAAATAAATCCAAATAAACAGCTTAATGGTGTAGTTCAAGGTCTTGGAGAAACAAAAACAATCCAAATCCAAAACTAGTACATGGAGAGAAATTGTAAAGATAAGAGCAAAAATTAATGAAATTTAAAAAATTGATAAACTGAAGAGTTGGTTCTTCCAAACAATGAGCAAAATAGACAAATCCCTAGCTAATCTTGCCAAGAAAAGGAAAGATCGATAACAGTTAGAAATGAAAAAGCCAAAACCAGAATGGACAATACTGAAATCCAGACTATTAGTAACTACTTTAAAAACCTACACTCTAGAGAATCTAGAAGAAATGGATAGACTCCTAATTATATATGAGGTACCAAAACTGAACCAAGAAGATATTAAAAATCCTGATAATCCAATAACAGGCAATGAAATTGAAGCAGTAATAAAAATCTACCAACTAATAAAAGTCCAGGACCTGATGAATTTACCACTGAATTCTACAATAACTTCAGCGAAGATCTAATACCAATACTCTTCAAACTTTTTAGTGAAATTGAAAGTGAAGCAGTAGTTAGACATAATGGCACTTGCCTGTAATCTCAGACTTGGGAGGCTGAGACAGGAGGATTGCCATGAGTTTGGCAGGAGGATTGCCTGGGCTACACAGTGAGTTCCAGGCCAGCCTCAACTACATAGAGAGACCCTGTCTCAAAAAAAAAAAAAAAAAAAAAAAAAGGTCAAAGGTGAACGAGGGAAAAAAGCCACCTATGAGACATTTACTTCCAACACTATGTTCAATAGGGGAAAACTGCAAGCTTTTTCTCTAAAATCAGGAAGAAGATAAGGGTATTCAGCCAGCGGGGGTGGCTCATGCCTGTAATCCCAGCACTCAGGAGGTAGAGGCAGGAGAATCATGGCAAGTTCGAGACCTGCCTGGGCTACAAAGTGAGCTCAGGACCAGCCTGAACTGTATAATGAGACTCTGTCTCAAAAAACCAAAAAACAAAACAAAAAAAAAACCCCAAAACAAAACAAAAAGATAAGGGTATCCTCCTTCACCACGCCTATTTATTATAATACTTGAACTTTTATTCACATCAATCAGGCAAGAGGAAGAAATAAAAGGGATATGTATAGGAAAGGAAAAAGACAAACTATGCTTATTCACAGATGACATGATCCTTTACCTAGAAGACCCAAAAAGTTTTACAATAGGCTCCTAGAACTAATAACCAAATTCAATAGTGTAGCAAGATGAAAAATCAACACATACCCACAAAATCAATACTATTCCCATGCACCAATAATGAACTCACCAACAAAGAAATTAGGAAAGTATCAAGAAAAATTAAATAGGATTTATCCTAAAAAAAGAAGTGAAAGTCTTCTATAATGAAAACAATAGTGCTCTGAAAAAGGAGGACAAAAAAGGACGTCAGAGCCAGGTGTGATGGCGCACACCTGTATCCCAGTACTCAGGAGGCTGAGGCAGGAGAATTGCTGTGAGTGCAAGGCCAGCCTGGGTTGCATAGTGAATTCACAGTCTGAGACCAGCCTGGGCTACATAGTAAGTTCAAGGTCAATCTGGGCTACACAGAGAGACTTGGTCTCAAAAAAAAAAAAAAAAAAAAAAAAAAAAAAAAAAAAAAAAAAAAAAAAAAAAAAAAAAAAAAAAAAAAAAAAAAAAAAAAAAAAAAAAAAAAAAAAAAAAAAAAAAAAAAAAAAAAAAAAAAAAAAAAAAAAGACAAAACAAAACACAACAACAATGGCGACAAAATGAAACCTAAAAAACAAAAAGGACAACAGAGAATGCAAAAATCGTCCCTGTTCCCGGACTGGCAGAATCAATATTGTCAAAAAGCCCATACTTCCAAAACTGATGTATAAATTTATTGCAATCTTAAAATAACAACAGCATTACTCACAGACTAGAAGGAACAATTATAAAATTTATATGGAAACAGAAGAGATCTACTATAGCAACCCTGAGCGTCGTCAAGAACAAAGCAGGAGGTATTACAATCCTGTGTTTCAAGTCTTATTACAAAGTTACTATGATAAAAAACAGACATGTGAACAATGGAACAGAGGAGAAGATGAGGAAACAACCGCCTGCACTTTCAGCTGTCTGATCTTGCACAAAGGGGCCAGAAACACGCTGGAGGAAAGATAGCCTCTTTAATGAAAGGTGCAGGGAAAATTTGGAACACACATGCAGAAAATTGAATCTAGATCCATATCTCTCATTGTGTACTAAGCTAGCATCAAAATGGATCGAAGATCTAAATATTAAAACAGAAATAATTTGATGGAAGATAAAATAAATGAAAAAGAATTTTTTTGCCTCTTTTTTTTTTTTTTCTTTTGAGACAAGGTATCACTGGGTAGCCCACATTGGCCTTGAAAGCACTATGCAGCCCAAATATAAAAACTGGTCTCAAACTCATGGCACTCCTCCTGCCTCAGCCTCCTGAGTTCTGGGATTATAGGCATGTGCCACCACACCTGGCGCTTTTGTCTTTTTTGAGATAGGATCATGCTATGTAGTTCAGGGTGGTCTTGAACTCACTGTGTAGATTGAGCTGGCCTCAACCTCACAGCAATCCAGCCACCTCAGTCTCCCAAATGCTAGGATTACAGATGTATGCCACCACACATGGCTAACATAGGTAAAACACTTGAAATCAAAGGTATAGGCAAGGACTTCCTCAACAGAACGCCAATTGCAGAACAAACAACATGAAGAATCAATAAATGGGATGTACCAAATGAAGCATTTAACAGTTTATGCATCACTTGGGCAACGTGTTTGTTTACATACTATCCTGAATGTCTACATAGGCAGCTATCATTTCAACTAGTTGATTCTTCTATTGAATAAATTTGATAAAATTGTTATTTTTATATTTCATGCTATAGTATCTCATAAAAATTAATAAAAAATACAAATTTTGCTTATCTTGTATTTAAATTATTTAACTGGTAAGTGGTTTAAAAGTTTTTGCCCAACGAAGGAAACAACCGACAGAGTGAAGAGACAACCAACAGAATGGGAAAAAATCTGCCAGTTATTCCTTGGACAGAGGACTAATAACTAGAATACATAAAGAACTATAAAAATTAGACCCCCCCCAAAAAATACCCAATTAGAAAATGGGCAACTGAAATGAATAGATGTTTCTCAAAAGAAGAAATCAACTGTCCAATAAATACATGAAGAAATGCTCAACATCTCTAGCCAACAGAGAAATGCACATTAAAACAACACTTGAATTCCATCTTATTCCAGAAAGAATGGGTATCATCAAGAAATCAAGTAATATTAAATGCTGGAGAGCCTCTGGGAAAAAAAGAATACTTTTACACTGTTGATGGTAATGTAAACTAGTACAAGCATTGTCAGGATTAGTATGGAGATTCTGCAAAAATCTAAAAATAGAAATTGCATTCAATCCAGCTATTCCCCTTATTAGGTATCTTCCTGAAAGTTAAAGACATCATATCAAAGCATCACATGCTTACCCATGTTTATAGCAGCACTACTCACAGCAGCTAAATCTTGGAAGTGGCCTGCATGTTCATCGATAGATGAATGGATAAAGAATATGTAGTATTTATACACAATGGAGTACTACTGTGTTATAAAGAGTGATAAATTTGAGTTATTTGTCAGAAAATGCATGTAACTGGAGACCACAAGTTAAGAGAAATAAAGCAGACACAGAAGCTTAACTACCACGTGGTTTCTCTTATCCGAGAAACCCATAGTTATAAGTAAATTAAAGAGCAAAATAAAAGATAGATAATAAGAAACAGGTGGTAGATATTTTGGGATCTAGAAGGGGATCAGGAGATGGAGGGAGTGAGGAGGTAGAAGAGGGACGGGCACTGTTGGCCTGCTCAGGGGGCCCAAGAGAAGTTTTCATGAGTGAGGTCCCTAGGTTAAAGAACACACATATGCAAGACATCAGCAACAACAGCCCGGTAACACGGAGCAGAGCAGAATGTAAGAGCATAAGAGCCACCAGCGTCTTTATTATATAATTCTTATACAGATTGTTATCACATATTTACATTCTTGTACAGTGCCATAACCAGTGCATACGTATTTACCTGTGCTCAGTCATGGTTATATAAGTTTATCCCACTGTGCGCTTGCACTAGACAGCAGGGTCATGTCCTCAGGTGTCCTTAGACATCCCTGAGGTTTGAAGCAGTCTGAGTAGTTCCCCACAGGCACCTAAAAAGAATTAAATTGTGTTATGTGTGTGTACCAAGCCTTCACGGTGAACATGATCGTTATATACTCAAACATGTAGTGATAAAAAATTTTTTAAAAAGAATACAATGCTACAACAAGTAACATAATAAATAGAAAGAGATGGTCAAGTCAGGTGTGGTAGTGTACTCCTGTAATCCCAGCACTCTGGAAGCTTGAGACAGGATAATTGCAAGTTTGAATCTACCCTGGCTAATGAACAAAACTGTGTTGAAAAAAACAAAAACAAAACAAACAAACAAACAAACAGGCTGGAGATTTAGCTCAGCTGCACAAGCACCTGCCTGGCAAGGAAAGGTCATGAGTTCAATCCCCGGTACCAAAAAAAAAAAAAAAAAAAAAAAAAAAAAAAAAAAAAAAAAAAAAAAAAAAAAAAAAAAAAAAAAAAAAAAAAAAAAAAAAAAAAAAAAAAAAAAAAAAAGAGAGAGAGAGAGAAAGAAACAAAGAAAAGACAAAAGCTGAGGGGTTAGGGCTATAACCAGTGTGAAGGCCTTGGGTTCAAACTCCAGTATCACACACAGACGCACACACACTCACAAATCATTAAAATGTTTTTTTTAAAACAAATTACACAAAAAGCATCATAATTATAATAGTATTTAATAGCTCAACTTGAGGCTAGAGGACAATGGAAAAATGACTTCAAAAGTACAAAAGTCAGTGAATTGCAACTTAGAGAAGTTTGTTTCCCCTCAAACCATCCATCAAGCATATGGATAGGATAAAGATCTTTCAAACAGACAAAGCCTCAAGATGGTTGCTCTCATGCAGTCTTTCTTGAGAAGCTCCTACAAGTGCTTCATTATATAGAACGAACTTGAGAGAAAGGCTTGGGACCCTGAGCTGGGATTATAGCTCAGTGGCATAAGCAACTGCCTGGCAAGTTCAAGGTCCTGAGTTTGATTTCTGGTACAAAAAAAAAAAAAAAAAAAAAAAAAAGGCTTGGGACCAGGAGATTCTACTTAGGAGATGAAAAAATGAGGGTAAAGGTAAGAGGTGACCTTGGGATGACAGTTATACATGTGGCTGTTCTTTGAACCCTACCCGGTGTAGCTTCATCCTGTAGTGCCTTTGTTTAGCTGTCCGGTGGGCTGCTGCCAGGTGCCGAGGGTGTGGGCCAAATGTTGCCACACACAAAGGTCACCCAAAACGCAGCTAGACAGTGCTGAGATTGGCGGAGTTCCTGATAAAGGTGTAATGGGAGTGGAGTACACACGACTTTTCCCAAGGACCCATCTTGCTTTCGATCCTGTTTTTGCTGTTTTAATTAGTGTCCTATAAAACCCGTAGCCTAGCACAGGAGATTGTCAATTTTGATGGCGCTGCAACCCACAAGTTATCTACTGCTCTCTAAGTAACTCCAAATAAACTCATCTACTTGACAAGCTGGACTTGTTGAAGTCAGTTTTTGGAGTGTGGGTTTGGAGATAGACATTTCTTTTATGATTTTCAAGAAAATTTATACAACAATTGTCCAGAGAACAGCCACGCCCAACTACGGTAAGCAGAGCGATAACTTGGAAAGCAGGCTCTCAAAGAAAAAGATGAAATGGGTAACATCCATGATGTGTGTTAGGATTTGAGAAGAGATGCACTCTTCTGGAAAAGAGTTTGGGAATAAATAAATACTGGATAAATGAAAAATGAGAGGAAAAGAGTAAGACAATTATTCTCCTAAACAGAAACTGTGCAGGAAAGAACATCTTCATAGTAAAACTCATTTTATGTAAACACAATTATCAAAGAATCCATATTTATGACTTAAGTCTTCTAGGAAGATAGGAACAGAGAATTTATGCATATATGCAAATATCGATATATGGGATTCTGGTACAAACAGAGCTAAGAACCTCATCTGCAGGCCTCATCTATAGCTCAATGACTGCTTAGCGTAAGTAAAAAAGAAACAGAAAAAATAGTAAGAGAGAGAAGAAAGAATAAAGAAGGGACCCTATCTTCATTATAGGAAATCATCAATTTATACGTAAAACAAAAAATTTTAAAATGTAGCACTTTATATACTTCATTTGGAAATATAAAGGTCAACACTGAAGGAAACTCGAAGAGGGCTGAAGGGTCGCCTGGGGACGTAGGGTATGCACGGGAGTGTGGGTGCTCAGAGGGAGCCCTAGAGACTTCTGATTGTGTTTTAGTCTTGTCATAGTTATTTGCCTTTAAACAAACAAACAAAAAACTCCATGATTGTTTAAAAAAAATACTGGCAAGGGCTGAGGATGAGGCTCAGTGACAAAGTTCTTGCTTGCCATACAGGAAGCCCTGGGTTCAGCCTGCAGTACAAAAAAAAAAGATTGACAAATTTCAAAGTTAAAGGAAAAGTCAAAAGGTGTGAGTAAGAAATACTCAGAGGCCCCAGGGGAGATTTTCACAAGTGAGGTCTCCAGGTTAAAGAACATACGTGCACAAAACATCTGCAGACACCATGGAGCAGAGGAGAGCACAAGAGCCACCTGTGTCTATTTAATTCTTATGTAGGTTGTTATCACATATTTGCATTTTTGTATAGCACTGTAACTAGCGCATATGTGTTTACCTGTGCTCAGTCATGGCTACATAACTGTGTCCCACCGTGTGCTTGCCCTGGACATCAGGGTCACTTCCTCAGGTATCCTTAGACACCCCTGAGCAGGCATGGGTAAGAAACAGAAAATAGCCCAGAAAAGTTGGCAAACTAGAGGGACTCATACCTTGAGGAATTTAGAATTCATTGTGTGTGCTGAGGGTGACACTAGAAGGTAAGGGAGTAGAGACACCGTATGGAGGTGAGTGGGAGGAGACAGAAGAAGGGCAGGGCGCCACTTTACCTAAGGTCTGTACTAAGTGGGAGAGAGTATATGAATAGAGATATATTCTAAGGGAATAGATACATGGGTACTCTTCCAGGTATAAGTGACAGGATCTTGCTACTAATGGAATGTGGAATGAAAGAGAGATGACTTAACATTTCTATCGAGAACCTGGCCAAGAGTCCCTATTGTCTGACTGAAGAATGCCGCGAGAAAAATAAAAAGCTGAGACTAGTGTTTCATCGATGGCTGGGAAGTTCACATCTCTGGATTGGCCTCCTCCACTCCCAAAGCAGCCGCTAGTTATTCGGTATGTTTAGAAGTATCTTGACCTAGAGTATAATCCTGTGATGACTTAAGAAGGTGTAGATGATTTTATGCTCCGAAGAGTCAATGGGAAATCTCAGATGAGTGGTGCCAATAAGCCTAATCCTCCCTTTTATCTTACAGGAAAATATCCAAATTTAGTCATTGTGAATTTGTGGTCCCTAACACATTTCCATACATGTCCTCTGGGGATTCTCAGGACAAAACCTATTTTGCTCAATTGTAATAGTTTTCATCATTTTCCAGAGTAAACTTGAAATGATAGTTGACCCTTAAGAAAATAAAAGCAAACTGGGCGTGGTGGAGCACGCCTTTAATCCCAGCACTCGGGAGGCTGAGGTAGGTGGAGCTTTGTGAGTTCAAGGCTGGCTTGGGCTATAACGCGAGCACAAGGCCGGCCTGAGCTACATAGTGCGACCCTGCCTCAAAAAACCAGGGCCGGGAGTTTGGCTCAGTACCTTAAGCACCTGCCCTGGCAGGTGCGAGGTTGTGAGTTCAATCCCCGGGGCCGCAAAAAAAAAAAAAAAAAAAAAAAAAAAAAAAAAAAAAAAAAAAAAAAAAAAAAAAAAAAAAAAAAAAAACTAGGACTGGGAGTTTGGCTCAGTGGCTTAAGTGCCTGTCTGGCAGGTGTGAGGCTGTGAGTTTGATCTCCGGTGCCACACACACAAAAAAATATATATATATATATAAATAAATAAAAAATAAATAAAATAAAAGCAGCAAATTTGGCCATAAGAAAAGAAAACTCTTATATTGGTAGGTTCCTCCCACATTCCTTCAGGATCATTACAAAAATCTAAGATGTGAAAGAACTTACAGCGCTGTACAAATGTAGGGATTCTATCATGGCTATAGTTTTCCAGAGAATGTGACTCAATTTCTCAGGTCAATGCCAAATTAAAAATTTCAAAAACATTTTCAAGCTATGCCAGCAACACTGAACACTGATAGCTATTGCCAGTTTGTTATCAACAGGCTTCAGAATGGACCTACCTTTCGCTGTGATTTTATCTTTATATATTATATTATATCCCGGGACAGTGGATAGAATGATGGCCCACTGCAAAAACTATGTCTATATTCTAATCCTTGGAACCTGCGATTGTTACCTTATTTGGAAAAAGAGTCTTTACAAATGTTACTAACTTTCCAACCTAGGTATGAAGACATCATCCTGGATTATTATGCATGAGTTCTAAACCCAATGTCAAGTGTTTTTATATTGTGTTTGTTTAGGTTTAGTTTCGTTTGGAGACAGTCTCCCTAAGTAGTTCAGATCGGCCTTGCGCTCACACTGTAGTCCAGATTGGCCTCACACTCCCAGTGATCCTCCTGCCTCAGACTCCCAGGTTCTGAGATTATAGGCATGCGCCACCTTACCCAGCAAAGTGTCTTTATGTTATGATTTATATCTAGATTTCCCCCCCAAGCCTCATGGACTTTTGAAGGGTGATCGAGTTATGGGGCAGGGATAGATGAACTGCTGTTAGGAAGAGGGGTCTCTTTGGAAGAGATGGGTCAGGGGGGTGTGACTTGGGAGGGTGGATCTCCATCCCTGGGTCCTTCCTTTGTTCTCTGCTTCCTGCTGCCATGAGGTGAGCAGCTTTTCCTCTGCCGTGCTCCTCTGCCATGCTGTTTCTTCTGTGGAGCTGGCTGACCATGGACTAAGAGCTGAGCCAAAAGAAATCTCTCCTCTTTTAAGCGCCAGGTGTCTGGTATTTTGTTCCAGCAATAAGAAAAGTGACTAAGACACCTTACAAGAGGCACACAGAAGAAAAACACAGACTTTGCCTTCTGTTCTGACAACTGTTTTGAGATTAAACTTCAAACTTGCTCTTTTTAACCACCCAGTGTAAAAAATGTAGTTCTTTTGAAATTATTTAAGATAAATTAAAAAATGACACTACCAATTGGGAAAATCCAAATCTTTGATTATTTTCTTTTGTTTTCAGGGAACTCACTGGTGGGGAGCAGAACTAAGCACAATCTAGTAAATCAAATAATGACAACAAGAAGTTGGGTTGTGGCAAATGCCTGTACTCCCTAGCACTCTGGGAGACTGAGGCAGGAAAACCACAAGTTTGAACTCAGCCTGAACAACTTAACAAGTTCAGAGCCAACCTGGGCAACATAGGGACTTAGCAAGATCCTGACTAAAAAAGTACTTAAAATAAAAAGTGCTGGAGATGTGGCTCAGTGCAAAGGCCTGGAGTTCAGTCTCTTAGGATCCCCCCCAACACACTCGTGTGCATACACACACACGCGCGCACACGCACACACTTAAAAGTCATAAACTGGTTTGTAAATTGACTAGTTCGTTTTTCAAAAAAAAAAAAAATCATGCTTGAAAGCTTGCTGTGAAGTCACATGCACTGTCTACTGGTTCCAATGGATGGTTATCTCTCCAAACTCCTCTTAACCTGATGATTGTGGCACAACAGCAACACCATTGCTACCAGGCATCAGTACTTCACTGGCATGATGACATGCCTGTAATCCAGCACTCTGGGAGGCTGAGGCAGGAAAACCACAAGTTTGAACTCAGCCTGAACAACTTAACAAGTACTGCAAGACTTTGTTTCAAAATAAAAAAAAAAAATGGGCTGGAGATTTAGCTCAGTACAAAGGCCTTGTGTGTAATGTCCAGTATTAAATATATATATATATATATATATATATGTCAATTTTTTCCTCTCCAGACTAAGACACATGGAAAAGTTAAGAGTCTCCTTACAAATCTTTTTTTTTTTTTTTTTAATTTTTATTTATGGTTTTTGTTTCATTTTGTTTTGTTTAGTTTTTTGGTACTGGGGACTGAACTCACCGTCTCAGCTTACCAGGTGCTATGGTTTATACATTGTGTCAACTTGAGAAGTCTAGAAGCTTAATTAAGTAACTCAGCAGCTCTACATCCTGGGGTGTAGAGAACAAGTAGTTACCAGTTCATTATGTCAATTTGAGAAGGTCAGAAGTTTAACTAAGAGACTCAGCAGGGAGCCAGGGTTCTTTGTAAATATCCT
>RJWM01026342.1:0-28216 GCA_004363535.1 Dasyprocta punctata | reverse complement strand
GATTTTTACCTACTCTGTCTTCTAGTAAGTTTAGTGTCTCTGTTTTTATATTCAGATCTTTGATCCATTTTGACTTTATTTTAGTGTATGGTGATAGGCATGGATATAGTTTTAGTTTACGACATATAGAAAGCCAGTTTCTCCAGCACCATTTGTTAAAGAGGCCATCTTCCTTCCAATGTACATGTTTGGCCCCTTTATCAAAGATGAGGTGGCTAAGTGTGTTTGTAGTTGTGGCTGCATCTCCTAATCTATTCCATTGATCTTCAGGTCTATTTTGATTCCAGTAACATGCTGATTTTATAACAGTAGCTTTGTAGTATAGTTTTAGGTCGGGGATTGTGATGCCTCCTGCCTTCCCTTTGTTACCCAGAATTGCCTTTCCTATTCTTGGTCTTTTCTGGTTCCAGATGAATTTCAGGAATGCTTTCTCTGGCCCTGTGAGGTAGGCAAGTGGTATTTTGATTGGGATTGCATTAAATCTGTATAATAATTTTGGGAGAATGGCCATTTTCATGATGTTCGTTCTTCCTATCCATGAACAGGGAATATCTTCCCATTTTCTGAAATCTTCTTCGATTTCCTTCTTCAGAGTAATGTAATTTTCACTGTATAGATCTTTTACTTCCTTTGTCAGATTGATTCCTAAGTATTTCTTTTTTTGGATGTTATAGTGAAGGGTGTGGTTTCCCTTATCTCTCTCTCAGTGACTTTGTTGTTTGTGTACAGGAATGCTATTGATTTTTGAATGTTCAACTTGTATCCAGCTATGTTACTGAATTGGTTATTACTTCTAGAAATCTTCTAATGGATTTTTGGGGGTCTTCTATGTAGAGTATTATATCATCTGCAAATAATGATAATTTCACTTCTTCCTTTCCTATCCTTATTCCCTTTATTTCTTTCTCTTGTCTAATTGCTCTGGCTAATATTTCCAGAACTATATTGAATAGGAGTGGTGATAATGGACATCCTTGCCTTGTTCCTGACTTTAGGTTGAAAGTTTTCAGTTTTTCTCCATTTAGTAAGATGTTGCCTGTTGGTTTATGATATATAGCTTTTATCAGGTTGAGGTAGAGACCATCTATTCCGATTTTCTGTAGGGTTTTTATCATGAATGGGTGTTGGATTTTGTGGAAAGCTTTTTCTGCATCTATTGAGATGATCATGTGGTTCTTGTCCTTGGCCCTGTTGATATGGTGTATTACATGTATTGATTTCCGTATGTTGAACCATTCCTGCATTCCTGGGATGAATCCCACTTGATCGTGGTGTATAATCTTTCTGATAACTTACTGTATTCTATTTGCCAGTATTTTATTGAGGATTTTTGCATCTATGTTCATTAGGGAGATCGACCTGTAATTTTCTTTTTTGGTTGGGTCTTTCTCTTGTTTTGGTATTAGGGTAATACTTGTTTCCAGGAATGAGTTAGGGAGACTTGCTTCCCTTTCGATTTCATTGAAGAGTTTGAGGAGTGTTGGCATTAAGTCTTCCCTAAATTTCTTGTAGAATTCAGCAGGGTATCCATCAGGGCCCAGGCTTTTCTTTGTTGGTAGGGTCTTAATTACATTTTCAATTTCATAAGCTGATGTTGGGTTATTCAGCAACTTTATGTCTTCTTGATTCAGCTTTGGTAATTCATAGGTTTCTAGGAATCTGTTCATTTCTTCTGAGTTATCAAATCTATGTGAGTAAAGGTTTTCGAAGTAGGTGTTGATGATCTTCTGTATTTCCACAAGGTCTGTAGTGATTTCACCCTTTTCATTTCTTATTGCATGGATCTGAGTTTTTTCTTTCCTCTTCTTGATAAGGTTGGCTAGGGGTTTATCAATTTTATTCACTCTTTCAAAGAACCAACTCTTCGATTCATTTATTCTTTGTAATGTTTTCTTAGTTTCAATTGCATTAATTTCTGCTCTAATCTTAACAATTTCCTCCCTTCTTTGGGCTTTGGACTTGACTTGCTCTTCTTTTTGTAGAAGTTTGAGGTGCAGCATTAGGTTGTTTATGTGTGTTCTTTCCGTTTTTCTGATATGAGAGTTTAGTGTTATAAATTTCCCTCTGAGGACTGCTTTCATTGTATCCCACAGGTTCCAGTAATTTGTATTTGCATTTTCATTCAATTGTAGATATTTTTAAATTTCTTCTTCAATTTCTTCTGTGACCCATCGGTTATTTAGGAGAGTATGATTTAATTTCCATGTGTTTATGGGGTTCGTGTAGGTTTTTTTGTCATTCATTTCCAATTTTACTGCGCTATGGTCAAATTATAAGCATGGAATTATTTCAGTTCCTTTGCATTTACTTAAGCCTGTTTTGTGGACCAGTATGTGTTCTATTTTAGAGAGTGACCCATGGGCAGCTGAAAACAATGTGTATTCTGATGTTGATGGGTGGAATACTCGGTATACATCTACTAGGTCCATTTGTTCACAAGCTTGATTCAGTTCTGCTATTTCTTTGCTGATGTTTTGTTTGGTTGATCTATCTCTCTGTGAAAATGGGCTGTTAAGGTCCCCTGTTATAACTGTATTATTGTTTATTTGGTTTTTCATGTCTATTAAGAATTGTCTTACATACTTGGGTGTGCCCATATTCGGTGCATATATATTTATAATTGTAATCTCTTCCTCTTGAAGTTTTCCCCTAACAAGTATGTAGTGACCTTCTTTATCTCTTTTGATCACTCTCGGTTTGAAGTTTGCATTGTCTGCAAACATAATAGCTACCCCTGCTTTTTTCTGGGTTCCTGTTGCATGGAGTATTGTTTTTCGGCCTTTGATTTTTAGTCTGTGAATTTCCTTTTGAGTGAAATGTGTTTCTTGTACACAGCATATTGTTGGGTTTTGTTTCTTAACCCACTCTTCTAGGCTGTTTCTTTTTATTGGTGAGTTGAGACCATTTACATTGTTTGATATAACTGATATGTACCGGCTCATCCCTGTCATGATATCTTTCTGTTGTTGGTTTTCTACATTTTCTGTTTAATTACTTGCCCTGCTTAGTGGTTTCCTTTTGTTGTTGTTCTTAAGATTGTGGCTGTCTTTGTCTCTTTCTAGAGTATCTTTCAGTACTCTCTGTAGTGTTGGTTTGGTGGCCATAAATTTCTTCAGTTCTTCTTTGTCACGAAAGTATCTTATTTCTCCATCAATTTTTAAGGATAGTTTTGCAGGGTACATCAATCTGGGTTGAAAGTTATTTTCTTTCAGTATTTGAAATACTTCACTCCAAGCTTTTCTTGACTTAAAGGTTTGTGTTGAGAAGTCTGCCTTGATTCTGATAGGTTTTCCTTCATAGGTGATCTGTTTCTTTTCTCTGACAGCTTTTAGCATTTTGTTCTTGTGCTGTATTTCTGATACCCTTATTATTATATGTCTGGGTGAGGATTTATTTTGGTTGTGGTTAATTGGGGTTCTGTATACCTCAGTTACCTGTATTTCAGATTCTCTTCCCATGTTTGGAAAGTTTTCAGCTATTATTTCTGTGAATAGTCTTCGCAGGTCATTAGTATTGACCCCTGCTTTTTCACTGATGCCTATTAATCTTATGTTATTTCTCTTGGCATCATCTTGCAGCTGTTGAATTGTTGTTTCTTGGTTCCTTACTATTTTTAAGAGATCTTTTCTTTCGTGGCGATGATCTCCCATGCTGTCTTCAAGATCTTAGATTCTGTCTTCAGCTTCATTTAAGTGGTTTTTCAACTTTTCCATGAAGTTTTTCATTTCCTGCGTTTCCCTTTGCGTCTGTTTCATGCATTCTGTTTGTGTCTTATATTGTTCATTCAAGGTTTCGATCATTTTATTAAGTTCTTCTATTTTTTTATCTTGCTCTTCTTTAGATACAACATTTCTTTAATAATGATTCTCATTTCATTTTTTAGCTGAGAGAATATTTCTGATTTGAATTTTCTCTATAGCTTCATCAAGCTGTTTCTTTACTGCATTTTGTATCATTTCAGAAAGTCCATTTTTGTGACTCCCACTGTCTTCCATTTCAGTGTCTCTTAGGTTTGTTCTTAGTGGGATGGGGGACAGAGACTGCCTTTTGGTCTTTCGTTTTGTCATTTTCTTCTAGAACCTATGTGGCTCTGTGTCCTGTGAGGCTGGCCGGGCGTTCCTGTGAGGGTCACGTTGAGACTTGGATCGCACTGAGTTGCGGGACCCGGTAGAGCCGGATCCTGTGCGCACCAGTGAGGGTGGCCTCCCGGGGCATGCGGGTGGAGGCTCCGCCTTTACTGGGTGGGGGCCAAGGCCTCCCGGTCCCAGGGAGCTAGGCTGAGTGTACCCCAGAGTATGATGCTGCCCAGACCCTGCGTCTAGCTGCAAGGAGTTCAGAGCAACAACTGTGCCAGGGCAAGCCTGGGCGAGTCCCAGCCCTCAGTACCCCAGAATTTATTTATATAAAATATGTTTAGTAACTTAGAACAGTATAAGTTAATTATATTACATAATTAATTATGTTTTTTGATAAACCTTTTGTTTTTTCAGGTTCTTATTTATGAATAATTCTGAAGAATTTTTTACTGTGCATATGCTTTAAAATACTACCAATTTGAAGGGAAATTGGTCTTGAGAGCTTTTTACTAAACTGTTGGTGTTTGGAGTCTTTTTATATGTTCAGGTTACTGCCAGTACTGTATAATTTTGCATGTAAATGGAATAACACTCCATTTGTCCTTTTGTTTCTGGCTTATTTCACTCAGCATGATGTCTTCAAGGTTTATTCATATTGTAGCTTGTATCAAAATTTCATTCCTTCTTTTTCCTCCAGTTAGAAAAATACATATATTACCTTTGTCATGCCTATTATCCCAGCACTGTGGGAGCCTGAGGCAGGAGGATCACAGATTCAGGCCCAGCCTGGGTAATTTAGTGAGACCCTATTGCAAAAGAAAAGAAGGGGGAGATAGACATACAGATCAGTCTGAAGGCACTGCTGGTATAATTTTTTTTTTTTTTACCTTTGTAACTATTTTTAAATACATATCTGTTGTTGTGCATCTTAATCACCACCTGTCTTCAGAATTGTCACATTTCAAAACTTAGCCAAGGACCGGTTGTAGAACAATTTTCCCTCTCTGTCTTCCCTTACTTCCTGGAAATCACGTTACACTTCCTTTGTGATTTCTGACCACTTATAAGTACCTCATATGAATCGTACACTGTCTGGTCTTTCTGTGATTGACTTATTTTATGTCATGTAATATCCTCAAGGCTTGCCCATGATGCAGTGTGTGTCAGAACCTCCTTTTAGGGCTGCATAATATTTGGTTATATGCATGTACCACATATTGTGTATCCATTTGTGTGTCTCTAGATACTTGGATTGCCTCTGCATTGTGAACTGTATTGCTCTGAACATGAATGTACACACACCTCTCTGAAACCCTGCTTTTAATGTTTTTGCCTATGTACACCAAAGTGGATTGGTGGTAATTGTATTTTTAATTTTTAAGAAATGACCACCATACATTTTCCCACTGTGGTTTAACCATTTTACATTCACTCCAACAATAACACAAGGATTCCCAGTTCTCTACAACCTCACTTACTATATTCTGCTGTTTTTGCTGATAACCATTCTTCTTTTTTTAATCTTTTTTTTTCCCTTGGTACTGGGAATTAAACTCAGGACCTTGTGCTTGCCAGACGGGTGCTGTGCTGCTGAGCTAACAACCATTCTAATGGGTGTATATCCTTAGAGTTTTGGTTTTTCATTTCCCTAATGATTAGTGCTTTTGAATATCTTTTTATGTGTATATTGGCTATACATATGTCTTCTATGGAAAAGCCATCTATTTGTGTCCTTGACTATCGATCTGTTCATCCATTGGTTTACCCATTCATCCATTTATTAGTTTTTTGTGGTTTTAGGGATTGAACACAGGACCACATGCATGTCAAGCTAATCCTTTTCTACTGAGTTACTTTCCAGCCCTCCTTTCCCCATGTTTGAAACATGTGTGTATCCATAATCCCTCATCAAGAACTTGCAATCATTTTCCCTTGTCCTGTGGGTGTGCCTTTATAGGTAATTTCTTTTGATACACAAAATATTTCAATTTTGATGAAATCTATAATTTGTCTGGTTTTCTTTTGTTGTCCTGTGCATTTGGTTTCATATCCAAAAAACACGTTATGAAGCCCTCTTCTTCTAAGAGCTTTATATTTTGAAGTCTTTCATTTAGTACATTTTGAGTTAATTTTTGTGTATGGTATTAGATCAGTCCAACTTCATTCTTCTGTGTATGGATCTTCAATTTTTCTAGCACCAGTTGTTTGGAAACCTCTTCTTTCCAATGAATGGTATTGGCACACTTGTCAGAAATTATTTGACCATATATGTAAGGGTTTATGTCTGAATTCTGTATTTCATTCCCTTAGTCTGTACCTCTGCCTTTACCTCCAGTATGATACTGTTTTAATTACCATAGCTTCTTAGTATACTTTGAAGTCAGGAGATGTGAGTCTTCCAGTTTTGTTACTATTTTTCAGAACTGAGGTTCCTTTAACATTCCATGTGAATTTTAGGATGAGTTTTTCTGTTTCTGCAGAAAATTTTATTGGCAGTTTGTAGAAATTGGAATAACTTTGTAGATTTGGGTTTTATTGTTATCAATATTAAATCTAGTTCAAGAACATGGTCTTTCTTTGCATTTACTTACGTTATCTGTAGTGTCCTTTAGAGTAGTTTTCTAATTTTTTCTACACAGGTGGTTTTTACAATGTATTCTGTCTGCCCATCCATTCATTCATCCATTTATTCATTTGTTCATTTTTTGTGGCATTGGGGATTGAATCCAGGATCACGTGCATGGTAGTTGCACATGGTTAAGTTAATTCTTCAGTATTTTTTTACTACTATAAACAAAACTATTTTCTGAATTTCGTTTCTAGTATGTTCATCATTAGGGTGTATAGATTTTTTTTTTTTTTTTTGAGTGTTGACTTTGTAGCTTGCTTTGTTACTAGATTTGGCTATTAGTTCTAACAGATTTGGGTTTTTTGTTTGTTTGGTATGAAGCCTTGAAGGTTTTTTACTTACAAGAGTGTATCTGTGAACAGAGGTAGTTTTACTTCTTCCTTTCCAAACTGGGTGCATTTATTTTCTTGCCTAATTATTCTAACTAGTATTGTGTTGGATAGAGGTGGCAGAAGCAGGCTACCTGACCTTTTTCTTGATACAAGCGTTTATAGTTTTTCATCATGGAGTATGATATTTACTATAGATTTTTCATACCTCATTTTTTATTGTTGATAGTTTTCTGCAGTTCTTAGTTTCTTGAGAGTGTCTTTTTAACGGTGAAAGAGTGTTGAAAATGTTCAATATCACTGTCATTCAAGAGACGTAAATTAAAACAACACTGAGATTCCATCTCACCACAGGAAGAATGGCTATTATCAAGAAATCAATCAATAACAAATACTGGAAGGGATGTGGGGTAAAAGGAACCCTTCTCCACTCTTGGTGGGTGGGTAGACTGGTGCAACCACTGTTGAAATCAGTGTGGAGGTTTCTCAAAAAGTAGGATTGGAGGTTTCATTTGACCCAGCTATTCCTCTTCTGGGTATTTTCCCAAAAGAATTAAAAACATCATACCACAGCAATGTATGTGCATCTATGTTATAGCAGCACGATTTGTAATAGCAAAATCTTGGAAACAACCCAGATGCCCATAAACCAAGGAATTTTCCCATGGGTCAGCACCGTTTGTGGACTGGGGGAAGAGAACAAGAAGTCACCAAGAAACAAGCCCTCTCTGCGAATCAGTGCCATGAGTGGACCACCAGGGGGACAGCCAGACTCCAGTCCCTTCCTGTACAGGGGTTGGGAAACAAGAGCCTACCCACCCCCCAACTCTCCCGTAAGGGACCAGCTGATCGGGAGAAACTCGGGCTGCGATGATAGCTACTGACGTGAAATGCAATTTGATGCTTGTGGTGTTTGGTGTTTCACTGACTTTGCAGGTCTAGGTCTGGTGGTCTGATCATCTATTCAGAGGATAATGGTACACAGTATGGCATGTGTGGGGGATCTCCTTCTGAAGGTGATAGCTATTGTTAATTCCCTATTATCTCATTTTGAAGTCCTGGTATCATTTTCATTGTTTTGTTTGGTCAGGTTTTATTCTGTTTCATTTGTTTGATTTTGTTAATATCCAATGGCATGGGCAGCTATTTCAAAGATAGCAAGATATATTATGGTAGCCATTTTGGATTTACTGTTATCTTGTTTTGAAGTTCTTTATTGCATTGTTTTGTTTTTATTTGTTCTGTTCTGTTTTTGATTTTTTACTATGTCTGAAGGTATCTGCAACTTTTGAAGACAAGAGGCATTATGGTAACCATTGTTGATTTCCTATTGCTTGGAAGTCCTGTGTCACTTACACTGGTTTGTTTTGATTGGCTGTGTTGTTTCATTTTGCTTGGTTTTATTCTCTTTAAAATAAAAAAAATTTTAAAAATTTTCACAGCAAGAGAAACCACTAACACAGTGAAGAGACAACCCATAATCTGGGAAAAAATGCCCGCTGTTCCTCAGAAAAAGGACTCTACTATCAAGGATGTGGAAAGAACTTAAATAAAAAAATCCGACCTCCCAAGTGTAAAGACCCAATCCTAAAATGACCATCTGAGATGAATACACATTTCTCAGATGAAGAAATACAAACAGCAAACAATTATGTGAAAAAATGTTCAATATCATGGTCATTCAAGAGATGTAAATTAAAACAACACTGAGATTCCATCTCACCAAAGGAAAAATGGCTATTATCAAGAAATCAATCAATAACAAATACTGGAAGGGATGTGGGGTAAAAGGAACCCTTCTCCACTCTTGGTGGGTGTGTAGACTGGTGCAACCACTGTTGAAATCAGTGTGGAGGTTTCTCAAAAAAGTAGGATTGGAGGTCTCATTTGACCCAGATATTCCTCTTCTGGGTATTTTCCCAAAAGAATTAAAAACATTATACCACAGTGATATATATGCATCTATGTTATAGCAGCACAATTTGTAATAGCAAAATCTTGGAAACAACCCAGATGCCCATAAACCAAGGAATGGATAAAAAAGATGTGGTCTTTTTATACTGTGAGTACTACTTAGCCAAAAGAAGGATAAGCTTGAGACTTTTATAGGTAAATGGATGCAACTCGAGTCCATACTCAAGTGAAATAAATCAGCTGCACATGTGTAACCATTGTATTGTCTCCCTGTTTTGAGAAACTTAAAGAGCAAATAAGATATTATACATCTGTATAATGCTGGGAACAATGTTGTGTTAATCTTCCAAAGTTTTTCTGCCTTTTCAAAATTGTTTTAATAATTTCAAGTCTTTTGGATTTTTATATGAATTTTAGAAAAATTTGACAATTAAAAAATGAATTTTCATTAGAATTAGATTGTTACATCAGTTTTTGGAAAATTGTTACCTTCAAGTGTTTTACTTTAAAATGCATTTCTTGAAATATTAATTTCTCTGTAATGTTTTCTAGTTTTCTGTGTATAGGTCTTGTAAATTTTTTTTTTTTAAAGAACAGAATATATTTATTGAGAGAAAGAAAGCTTCTGTCTGAGGGACAGAGAGGGCCCGAGTGGGTTGCCAGGGACTCTGTCATTTTTAGGGACTTTTATATAAGCAACTGACAAAGACAAAGCAAAATTTGAAGCATAAAAATTTGTTACCTAAACGAGTCCCAGTCCAGAGTCTATGAAAGAAAAGAAACTCTTACCTCCGTCCCAATGATCTCGGTGGATGACCTCCAAATGATATAGGAAAAATGATCCCAGACCTCCAAATGATATGGGGGAATGAAACTCCCAACCTACTATGTGTCTAGTGCGAGTTCATGTTATCTAAAAATCGAAGAATGAATTTTAGGAACAATGGAGGGTAAGAGCAGAATATATTTATTGAGAGAAAGAAAGCTTCTGTCTGAGGGACAGAAGGGGGCCTGAGCAGGTTGCCCGGTCTTGTAAGTTTTGTACTGAGGTTTATCACTACTTCATATTTTAATACTCTTATAAATTATTTTTTGTTTCTCATCATAAAGTGGAAGTACAGTTGCTTTCCAATAAACTATAGTGAAAAAACAACATGAATATCCTTCTTCAGGTCGCACTCCCGTTGACCTGCCTGTAACCATGACCTGCTTCCCAACAGCACATTCAGCCACTGAACTCATCTAAATCCACTGATATGTATTGCACTGTCATTCTCTGCTAGTTGCCCCTGACCCATCTAGTGTCAAAATAGATAGTAGTCCACAGTAAATGGAGAAAATGGCCTTGTCTGGTTTGTTACTCTCTTGAAGACAGTATGTGTGGTAGTTCATAGTAGAGAAAGAAGAATGGCTTTCTCTCCTTTATAATATTCTCTTTGGTATATCTAATCAGTTTAAAGAAACCACAGTGCTGAGTACATGAGATTTTGGGGGTGCATTTTAGATCTGACACATAGCACCATTCATATTTTGGAGCCAATTGTGAGTAGTTTGCTGTTACTTGACCATTGTAATAGTGCAGTGAAGATGAGAGTGACGGTATCTCTGTTCTAATGTATTCATTGCCTTTGGGTGCCCTGTGTGGGATTGAAGAATAATGCAGTCATTCTATTTGCATTGGACCTACTACTATGGTTTATACATTGTGTCAACTTGAGAAGTCTAGAAGCTTACTTAAGTAAGGCAGTAGCTCTACATCCTGGGGTGTAGAGCACAAGTATTTACCTGGTCATTGTGTCAATTTGAGAAGGTAGGAAGTTTAGCTAAGAGACTCAGCAGGGAGCCAGGGTTCTTACTTTGTAAACATCCTCATCCTGTGCAAAGGAAGGCAAGGAGATTTGTGAATGCTACACCCACCCTGGGGGAGGGGTGTCCTGTGTACTATATAAGGGAGGAGAAGAGGCTTGTTCTTGCTCCCCTTTTACTCTGGCTGTTTTTTGCTCTGGCTGCTGCCTTGAAGTGTTGCCTCAGTGCCATGCCACTCTGCCTGGGAACCAGCTGATTATGGACTGAAACCTCCAAAAACTGTAAGCTAAATAAACCTTTCCTTCCCTAATTTTGGGTGTCAGGTGTTATGTCTCAGCAACGAGGGGAGAGTAACCAAGACACCTACCATAGTTTTCCATGATGATTGCAATAATTTACATTTCTATCATTAGTTCATAAGAGTTTCCTTTTCTTCACATTCTTTCCATCACTTGCTATTTTTTTGTCTTTTTCATACATACTCTAGCTAGGGTGAAATGATATGTCATTGCAGTCTTTATTACCATTTCCCTGATGGGCATATTAAAAACCTTTCATACAGATTTTGTGTATTTCTTTGAGAAATATCTACGTAGATGGTTTATTCCTCTTAAAATCACATGGTGGTTTTGTTTTTGCTGTTGAGTTTCTCATGTATTTTGAGTATTAATCCCTTCTTGGATGAGTAGTTTGCAAACATTTTCTCCCACTCTGCAGATTGTCTCTTAACTGTTCATTGTTGCTTTCATCGTACAGAATCTTTTTTTAAATTTAATTTCATTTCTCTACTTTTTGTTTTTGTTATATATCTTGCCCATACGAATATCCTAAAGTGTTTCCTGTACATCTTTTTTAGTAGTTTCATATTTTCAGATCTGACCTTAAGGTCTTTGATTCAACTGAGTTGACTTTTATACACAGTGAGATTCTGGTATCTAGTTTTATTCTTCAGCATATGTATACCCAGTGCCACTTACTGAAAAGATTGTACTTTACCTAGTGTATGTTTTTGTACCTGTGTGGAAAATCAATTGGTTTTAAGAACATCCATTAGTTTCTGGGTTCTCTATTGTGTTCCATTGGTCTGTGTCAGTGTTTATGCCAGCAAGATACTATTGTTTTGATGTCAGTGATCAGTGGTGATAAAGATGGTATCTGCCCCTTGGGTTATTTTCTTATTTCAGCTTTAATTTATGTCTGACTGCTTTGGAAAGCAAAGGATTTATCGCAAGTCTTGAAAAAGCTGTTGGAATAAACTTTGTAATACCTCCATATTGTTGTTTTAGAGATTATCATAAGAGATATATCAAAGAGAATATCATAAAGGCGAGAAAACCATTCTTCTTTCTCTACTATGGACTACCACACATACTATCTTCAAGAGAATAACAAACCAGAAAAGGCCATTTTTCCCCTTTACTGTGGACTGCTATCTATTTTGACACTAGATGGGTTAGGGGCAACTACCAGAGAATGACAGTGATTAGCAGTGCAACAGGAAAGTAATACTTTGTGGAGCACTTAGACGCCATGGCAGGGTAAGCTACTTACCATCAGTCCTTTTTCCAGAGAAGGATGGTATTGGACCCAGCTGGCAGTACTAGGTTATAAATATGTTGCCATCATTTGCATCTAACTCAGGCATTTTTGTTCAGTATCAGCATAAAAAAAAATGCTATCTGCCTAGATGAATTTCAGTGGCATACCAGTTGCTACTATAAGTGAGCAACGCTTTGTCAGTTCTTCCTACTCATGTGTCTTTTAGTGCCATCTTCTTCACTTACGTTGTCCTGAGCATTTTATCAGGTTTGTTCCTCTGTCAGTCAGTTTCCCTGGAATACAAGGCCTGATATCCATGATTTAAAGGGGGAAATGGTTTATTTGATTTACACTGTCAGGAGAATCAGACTATGGATCTGGATTTGAAGGTAGGAAAATCATGATGGAAAGGTATGGTGAAGCAAGGATGCTCAGTTTGTGGAGGCTTGGAAGAGAAAAACAGAATGGCGTCAGAGAGGAAGGGACCGTACATACTACCTAAAGACATAGCTCCATGATCCCACTAGACACATCAGGAAGTGTGCTTTAATATTCTGGGCAACTCTCAAGTTAATCAAGTTGACACAATAAGATTAACCCCAATATTCTATCCTTTATCAACTTGACCTCAGACACATTTCTTTAAATCCTACTTAATCTTCTGATGCACTAACAAATCCATAATTACACCTAACATACATAGTATAGCTATCTTGCATATAATCAAAAGTGCAATAGTCCTTTCCAAAAGTCTCAAAAGTCCAGATACTGCTAAAAAGTTCAATTCTCGTCTGAGATTCAAGGCAAACTCTTAGCTGTGAACTTCTGTAAAAGTAAAAAATAAATTACATAACCTTAAGGTTCAGTGGCACAAAGTAATCATTTCCATTTCAAAAGAGAAGAGTAGAGAGATAGAAAAGAATTAGAATAAAATAATCCTATAGCTCCATATCTGGCATCCAGGGCACATGGCTGTGATATGTGAGTTCCAGAGGATTTGGGAGCCCCACTCCTGTGGCTTTTTTGGTTATAGCCCACACAACTACTATTTTGGATTGGCTTTGCTTGCCATAGTAGCTTTACTTGGCAGACACTTCCTGCATCACAGGCATCTTTATCCTCCTGGGACCACCACTGCACTTTTGACTTTGTGCACTTCTGTCTTGGGATCCTTCCATGGCTTTCCAGGCCTTCTTTGAAATTTGGGTGGAAACCTTCGTAACCACATAGCTCTTGCACTCTGTACCATTAAAGCCAGCATAACTGGAATGATGCCTAAGTCTGCTGTGAGTGGAAGCAGTAGGTAGGACCCCTTGAACCATGGTGTCCACAGCATGTAAGTGCTTGGATGGGTGAGCATGATGAAATGAATCCTGGAGCCCAATTCTCTAGGAGGTCTTTTTTGAGCAGGGATCTAGAAACTTTCTTCGGAAATTAAAAATTCCTACTTTTGTACCTTCAAACCTGTGATGGGTGGTTTGTTGCTGATTTCTGAGATGTCCTCAAGACATCTTCTTATTCCTGCATAGAGTACTTGGTTCCTCTTTAATGCAGGTAATGTTTTCAGCATGCATATCTTCTATTTTAGTTACTTGTCTCTTGTTGCTGAAGCAAAATACCTGACACCCAAAGTTAAAAGGGGAAAGATTTATGTAGCTCACGATCTGTAGAGGTTTCAGTCCCTAATCAACTGGCTCCAAGGCAGAGTGGCACACAGAAGAGAAACAGTTCATGGTAGATAGAAGCTAGCAAAGCAATAAGGGGCAACCACAGCTCTTTGTATCCCTTATAACCTGTCCAGGCTACTTAGGGTGGGTAGCTTTGCATCATGAATCAATCCCAGCTCACACATGCCAAATCCAACCACATCTGAAAAAGCCCTACCTATGACCACATGAGGCTTGGGGCGGGGTACATCTAAACACAAGGCATGATCTGTCTTTTAGTCTCAACTTTACACATAGGCCAAAATGTTAGGTTTTTAAACTTTCTGTTTTGCCTGTCCTTGAATCTCACTATAATTCTGGATAAAGGCAGCTAGCAGTACCTATCCCACAGCCTAAATGTTGGGTTATGTTGAAATTTTCTCAGTCAGATTGATCAGTTTACTATCCTTAGTATTGGTTTCCTTCAAAGTTTCAGGATATAGGCAAAATGTAGACAAGTTTTCTGCCAGAGTGTAACACACATGGCCTGTAGTCCAACTGCCAATGGAGTCTTTGTTCCCAACTGAACTCTCCTGATCCCAACCTTTATTGTCTACACTTGCATCAGCATTCTGGTCTTTTCAACTCCCATCAGAACCACCCATCAGGCTCTGCTTAAATCAGTATAAAACCTCTCTAGCCATCATCTGTAAACCTTTCCAAACACCTCCTGTAAACCATTTCTGTTGACTTCTAAACCATATGGTCAGTGACTGCAGCCTTCATATAAGTTTTCTTTTGTATTAGTGTTCTTGTTTGTGGGATACTATATCTGATACTCACAATTCAAAAGAAAAGAGGTTTAATTTAACTTATGTTTTTTTGGGGATTCAGTATTTTGTAAGCAGGTTCTAAGGCAGGAGCATATGTGGAAGGGCATGGTGGAGCAAAAACAGTTCATGGAGGCTGGAAAGCAGAGCAGAGGACAGCACCAGAGAGGAAGGGCCAGACAGATACAGTAACCAAAGACACGCTGTCATGATCCACCCAGACACTTCCTAAATTACACTTCAGTTTTCTGGTGGCTCTCAAACCAAATTGACAAAATTACGTTTAACTCCCAATATATTCCGTGTATTTCTTACTCTCAAGTCAGCAGGCAGATTCTTTCCCATTAGGAGTTTCTAAATTAGTAGTTGTTCTGCTTAAAAGCGAAGGAAAAAGGAGAGAGAGGAAAACCTAGTTAACTGGATCATTATATCAGGAAATCCCAGTTGTTTATGATGTGAATTCCTCACCCCCACCCCCACTATTGTTTGTAGGTATCTTTTGTAGTACTAGGGAAAGAACTCAGGGCCTTTGCATTGATCTGTAATCCCCACCTTTTTATTTTTGAGATGAGGTCTCAGTAAGTTGCCCAGGCTGGGCTCTAACTTTTGATCCTCCTGTCTCAGCCTTCCAGAGTGCTGAGTTTACCAGGCTGCCTGGTTTTGTTTTCCTAAAATGACGCTAACTCTGCTAGTCACAGCTAAAAAGTCCAACAATGATGAGTATAGTTATAAAAAAATAATAGAACCGAGGAATACATCAATGCCATTAGTTTCTTACTTAAAAATTTACTGTGAAGAAACTACACATCAAAAACTAGTTTCCTTATGCTGCTTATTTATTGTGAAGAAACTACACATTAGAAACTAATTTCCTTATGCTGTTCTCTGTTTGCTTTTCTATGTTTCTACACATTGTATGTGGTATAGACTGTGCATGGAAATTAAGTGTTTTCTGATTGTTTTCATAACAATGAAACGTAAACTAAATTGTTTAGAAGATAATGTCAGAAGGACATGTACTTTCTATTCTGTGCTTAGGTAGATATTAATCATGATTTCAGGGTTGTGGTTTTTTTTTTGTTTGTTTGTTTTTTTGCACAGGGTGTGGGCGACGGCCTCACTGTGTAGTTCAGGTTGGCCATTAGTTTACTACGTAGCCCAGTCTTTGAACTCACGGCAATCTTCCTGCCTCTGCCTCCTCAGTGCTGGGATTACAAGCCAGGAGTGTGCCACCACACCCAGCATGATTTCAGTTTTGAGAAGCAAAAGGACAAGAGGCCTGACTGAATACACTCTTTTTAGGCGACAGGGCTAAACTGTGAGTTGTATTAAATATATACAGTTCCTGTAATGTAGCATTGCTCTAATATATATCTTCCTACTTCATGTTGAATAAGTCCTGAGCCATTGTCAGTTTTTGGTGCAATGAAATTGAAAGTCTATTTATTTCAATTTTAAAATCTGAAAAATCTCTCATCTAAGCAATTTTGATACGAAATTTTCTTTTTTGAGATTTCCTGCCTTTGAGAAAATAAATTACATTAAAATCTCTGATGTATGAGTCAAAAATTATCTTGCGAGGGTAAGAGGTGTGTTAACGCCCTGGAATATTTCTCGTTATGCTTGAAATATGCTCAGAAAGGTTTTTGTAGACAATTTGGTTATAGTTGCTTCTCTGAGAGGTTGAGTAATGCTATCAATAAAAAATAAAATAATTTAAACGGATTTGAGGATTAGTAAGACAGTTATTTAATATCTTGATAGTTACAAAGAAGACATTTTTCTTTTTACAAATTTATCTTTTAGTCATTGTGCTTATTTTAGTAGTTAAAAATGTATCTTTGGATTTAGGTCATTATTAGTTTCGAAAATACTTATTTCAGTATAAATTCAGTTGAATTAAACATCAACTATCCATAAGGAAATTATTTATACTCTTGAACTTTTTTATAATTTCATAATGATTTTTTTTTGAGACAGAGTTTCACTAGGTAGCTTAAACTGGCCTTGAACTCACTGTGTAGCCCAGGCTGTCCATGAGCTCACAGCAGTCCTCCTGTCTTAGCATCCTAAATGCTGGGATTATGGGCGTGAGCCACCATGCCAGGTTTGTAATTTCCTGAGGAGTAATCTGTGTGTGTGTACACAGGGGATACTGAACCCATGCACTTCTGTATGCTAAGCACATACTTTACTAGTGGGCTATACACTTAATCTTATAGTGAATAGCTTCTAAAAGTGATGAATTAATTTATTTTGGAACTCTAAGAATCTGTGTTTTTTCATTGATAAAAGTAAATTACAGTTTTATAAATAATAGCTGTAGTTTATTGTTTTGGAAAATATCTTCACATTAATTCTTTTTATATTTTCTTTTAAAAATGCTTTTATTTTAATGTAACAAAAGTAGATACTAATAAAGAAAATATAAAGATTTCTATAAAAATAAAATTTCATAACAAAATAATGAGAAAATGACAATTATTAATATACTGTATATCATGATCTTAAAAGAATAGCCAAAATTTTACTCAGAGTACAAGTCATGGACAAAAAAGATTCTAACAAAAAACAAGTAGAAAGATAAAACTTCCTTTTCAGTGAATAAAAATAAACTAGCCTAGAACAATTTCTGTTACTGTCTGTATTTTGCAGGTGAGGTCTCTGAACCACAGTAAGGCTATGTAACTTTTCTGTGGTTGCATAGCCAGTGTGAGGAGAGTCAGGGTTTGTGTACAAGCAGTCTGTGTTCAGCCGTAATGCATAAGGTTCCTTCACTCCAGTGCTTTGAGCATTTTGTGTTTCTGTGTAACTTTTATGCCCACATAAGTTTTTTATTGCTGTGTTTATTGTGTAGTAATACATGTGCATCATAGAAAGGTAAGTAGTGTCATGTAAACAAAAAGATTACTCATTTTCACAGTGAGAACACATGAAACATTTTATACTTTCAAAGATTTTTCTTTGCATGTATTTTTAATTAAGTAGATTTCTGCTTTATATATGTCTGCTTTTGATCCATTCAAAAATACAATTTCCATGATAAAATCTATTTTCAATAACATGAAATATACAAACTACAGTGTATTATTATATGGGTGTACCATATATAATAATTTCCAATTACTGCCATTTTGTCTCTTTCTTATTTTTTCTTTGCTCCCGCGATTCTTGGTGCACTCTGTTCCATCCAGCCTGTGACTAAGTGCCCAGCTCAGAGGTGCTCTTTTCATGCTGTGTTTTAATAAGTGCTCCTGATGGGGATTGTGCGTGTTTGTGTTTGTACTGTGCTGTAGACAACTCGAGATCTCGTGGATTTATGAGATTGCACTGACCCAAAAGTGACATTAAAATATTTAACAACTTGTTTGATGATGTAAGTCTATTTATGAATGAAGTGTAAAACCTGAACAATTTTTTTCTTTTCGCCAGATAAGTTAGGGTTTATCTATTATAAAACAAATCACTAATGAGTATAAATTATAGAAAAAACTGTGAAATCATTTTAATTTCAAAATCAGTGATCTGTGTTTTTTTTTTTTTCTTTTTTAAGTACTGGGTATCAAATTCATAACCTCACGCTTGTCAGACAGGCACTTACGCCACTGAACTAAACCCCCGGCTCCAGTGAATGGCTTTTAGAAATGATTGATTCAGTTTTGTTTGTTGTTAGATAAGTGATGTGTTTTTGAACTATGATTTGGCATTGAAAGCTATCTCAAACTCTTCCACTTATTTTCCCACTAAATTTATACTTATTAGTTGAATTATAGTCTCAATGATCAGAAAGTTTCTCTTAACATGAATGAGGATATTGTTCCTGATACAGAATCCTTTATCAGCTTGTGTCGACGGAACTAAACAAATATTAAATTTAGACAGATACTCACTATCGCTAGTACCATTTACTGTACAAAATAGCATATTGGAATGGCATATTTTATGAAGGTAGACTGGAATAGATGTGTGTGTGAAAGGAACAGACAGAGACAAACAGATGAGAAAAATGAAGAGGGAAGTGGAGTGCTTGGGCTCTAACAGTAAGTGGGTCAGGTTTGAATCCTGGCTCTGCCGTCTTTCTCCATGTACTAATATTTTCCTATCTGGTACACGGGCATGATGTTAATATAGTACCCAAACAGGCAATATTCTTTTGTAACATTTGTGCTCATTGAAGATCTGTAAAGATTAGCTCAATAAAACTGGTATTATTCCACCGGTGTTGGGGAGTATTCATGACTTTGTGACTCTCAGAGCATTGAAAAGGGGTTCCTCTTCTAGGGCCTCTTTGTAGCCTCCAGTTGGTTGGCTTCTGTGATCTCAGCTCCGTGTGGAATGCCTGCAGGCAGCACCAAGGTGGGGCCTGGGTGACTTCCATTGCCACTGTAGTTTTTTTCATGGAAAGATAGGAAGAATTCTTGAAAAGGGAGGGGAGTATGGCTTCATATTTTTAAGAACTGTTCCATTAGAGGCCATGGTTGCCTTAGAAAGCTGCACATAGGAAATGTGGGCAGGGAACTGGTGCCTGCAGTGTGGGTAGACCCAAGGGACATTGCCACTGGCTGTTTTCTCTGGAGTCTATGTGACTATGTAAGAATAGTGCCCAGATAGTGGTGGGTGCTAGTGATACAGAGAAAATATAACTTCTGACCCGTTATATGTCAAATGTGCTGAGTTTTCATGGCCCCACACTGAGGAATGAAGTTGTGAACCAAAGGAGGAAATTAAGAGAGTTTTATTGGCATTAAGAAGCGTAGCTCCTGGATTTCCAGGAGGACTCCCAAGTAGGTAGCCACCACCACCCTTTGTCAGGGGTAATTTATATGGCAAAGTCCCAACATAGGTATAATGTGGGTCAAACTACAGTCACCCTGGTCTGGTGTTCTGGTTGAGCAGTGAACGTGGTATAAGAAAGAGCATAGGAAGGAATAAGAATTTTTCTGAACACGTTAAGACTTTGAGATATTGACTTTAGAGTATCAAGTTGGCAATTCACTGCTCAGTATAAGTCTGATAATTCAGATGAAAGGGGACTGAAGGTAGTAATTTGGAAATCATAACTATATAGTTGATTTTTTTTTTTTTTTTTGGTCTTGTTGAGACAGGGTCTTGCTATGCAGTTCAGGCTGGCCTTGAGCTTCCTTTGTGGCCCAGGCTGGTCTTGAATTTGCAGTGATCCTCCTTGTCTTGGTTACTTTTTACTCATTGCAGAGACAAAATACCTGATGCCCAAAATTAGGGAAGGAAAGGTTTATTCTTACAGTTTCTTGGGAGTTTCAGTCCATACTTAGTTGGCTCCAAGTCAGCATGGGGTGGCGGGGCTGCTGTTCATGGCAGCCACAAGCAGCAAGGTGTGCTGGCGAGAGAGAGAGAGAGAGAGAGAGAGAGAGAGAGAGAGCACGAGCAGGGGGAGGGAGAGGGAGAGGGAGGGCGGAAGCGCAGAATCGAGCAAGAGGAAGATCTGCCTTCCCTTAGACTGTATGTCGGCTCCACCCCTGGGCAGGTGCAGCACTCACATTGCCAATCCCTGTGCCAGACTCAGCCCCATCAAAAGTATATGAGGACTTGGGGGTACATAGTATATCACCCAATACACTCAGGCCTCAGCTTCCCAATTGCTGAGATTACAGGCATGCACCACCATGTCCAGTGATAGATGATGTTTAAAACTCAATACTCTATTTTTACTATCTACTGTATGGCAATTAAATATGCCTTACAGACTATTGTAGATCTTTGGTTGGGATAATATCAAGAAGCTAATTTACAGTAATGTGAACAAGGAGTGCGTAATTAAAATCTCACGAAGCATATTCTTCTTGTAGTGGCTTCTCAGTTTCAACCAGTTTACCCTTCTAGGAATTGTCTCTCATTTTTAACAAAAGGGCCCCTAGCACTCAGGTCTGCATCACATGTTCTTGATTGCTGCAGTGTTCTAGACAGTGCCTGAACTCCTGTTGTTGGGTCCCTGGAGAAGTCATGTTTCATGCCCTTTTTGAGATGTTTTTTGGTTGTTTCTTGGATTGCATGACATACATTCTCACGTTTTTCTTATTTTCCTTGATTTAAGGTAACTTTTTGTTTTTTTGATAATCCAGAAATGAAGATACTGTTTTGTTTTATGGGGTAGATCTGAAGCTTTAGAATGAATTTAGATAATGTTTTGAGAGTCTTTAAAAATTTCTCTTTCAGCCAGGCATGGTGGCACTTGCCTATAAGCCCCAGCACTCAGGAGGCTGAGGCAAGAGGGTCACTGTGGGTTCGAGACTAGCCTGGGCTACAAAGTGAGTTCAAGACCAGCCTGAACTGCATAAGTGAGACCCCTGTCTCAAAAAATAAGGCCGGGGATTTAGCTCAGTGACTTAAGCACCTGCCTGGCAGGCTCGAGGTTGTGAGTTCGATCCCCGGTACCCCCTGCAAAAAAATTCACTTTATTTCTTGATCCCTGCCCCAATTTGAGGGATCAAGAGATAGATGGAGGGAGTTGGAGACAGGAGGGCAAGGGAGTAAAGGAATTAAGATGCCTTATGTAGCAACTCTGTACAAGGAATATAAACATGATGCAATGCAAACATACTAATGAAAAATAATATATAAACTTTCACTTCAGGTTTTTTCCTTCTGTTTAAGCCATTGCAGGCCTCTGTCCTTCTGTAGAAAGCTTTCTTGCTTCAGACAAATCAGTTATTGAAGCAAAGCTGTAAAAGTCTTTTGTCTCAGTTTCAGATCTTAATAGGGTTTTTCTCCCAGCAAATGTGATACATTTATTCTTTCTGGATTGAATAGCTTTGATAGTAAAGATATCTTGCTGGACATTTTTCCTCTAAGGATAATTCCTAACTTGGAAATAATAATAATAATAATTACTATTATTATTATTATTTGTCTTTGAGACAGGGTCTCGCTATGCAGTTCAGGCTAGCCTTGAGCTCACTTTGTAGCCCAGGCTGGTCTTGAATTTGCATCAATCCTCCTGCCTCAGCCTCCTGAGTGCTGGCATTAGAGCCATGTGCCACTATTCCCAATTTAGGAATTGATTCTTGTGATAAAGTGTATTGTCTTATTAAATATTGATAAGCCTATCCATTATCTTGATTTTTAAAAACTGGGTATCAGCTGTTCTTATTCACTTGAAAGTTTGCGGTATGACAGAAATGTGGAAGTTAATTTCATCTGTGTAAATTAGTCAGTGAAATACTTCCCCAGTGAGTTGTAAAACCTTGTCAAACCAAGGTATATTTAATCAGAATAGTGCTAAATACAAAGTAAATGCTTTTTTTAAATTAATTGCATTTCTATAAAAACTTTAGATGCTTTGATTGTAATTTGGAGTTTATTTAATATCCTTTCGTGTCACACACATTTAAAAGTATGCTTTCAGCAATGAAATATTATTTCTTTTTTTGCCTTTTTCTTTCCTTTTTTGCATTAAGATAAAATGAACTTTAAAAAGAGAATAATGCTACCAACACTTTTGAAGAAATACCCTGTCCTCTGAGATGAAGCCTTTGTAAAAAAAAAAAACTTCTAGCCATTTCTTGTCTCTAAAGTAAAAGTAAAGTTAGATTAATAAATGAGAAGGCTGATGAATAAAGGGATGCTGCACTTGATCACTGCATGCTTCATGCATTGAAATACCACACTATCCCCATTAATATGTGTAATAAATGTTAATAAAAGTATTTTTTAAACATACCACATATATACAGATGGAAAAAGAAAAACCATAATATGAAATTACTTTTGTGACTTATTTGTAGAGGTGCTCATTTTTTTAAAAACAGAGAACTTTTATGCACATTAGAAGTTAAAAAATAAGATTTTATCAAATGAAACATTTGATAAGTACATCTTCCTGTACTTTGGTTTAGAACAGCATTTTGAGGTTGCATTTTGGAAGTATATTTATCATAATAGTAATAAATGAGTAAGATCATGTTAAAAACTATATTTTGTAAGTCAGAAAATATTTTGTTTGTCAGAAAATATTTTGTATTCTTTATTTCTGTTCTAGGTATAACTGTTGTGGCTATAGAACTTCTAAATCTTTAGGAAATTTATTAATTTTCATTAATTCTGAAGTGTTTAGCAACTTTTACTGTACATTTATTTGTATTTGTATTGTCATTCTCAAGTGTTTAGCAAATTTTATTGTACATTTATTTGTCATTGGGAAATTTATTTTTATATCTTAATTTGATAATATAAATTACATAGTACAAAGAAAATTACTTGATTTATAATCATTGCTAACATATTAAGTACACATTTCACTATGTTTAAAGAACAAGTTTAGGGGCTAGTGATATAGCTCAGTGGCACAGCACCTGCCTGGCAGTGGCAGGGTCCTGAGTTCAATTCTTGAATTCATACAAAAAAAAAAAAAAAACCAAGTTTAGTTATATTTTATAGATAAAATTTAATAATTTCAAATGTGTAATTCATTTTAACTTTACTGTATGGTATAACTATCATCATGTATTATTTTGGGGACATTGTCTTTCACTGACTAGATCTCTTGTGTACAATTATTCTTTATTGTCACCTTCATTGTCAGGCAGTAGCATATCTACTTTTCATCACTTTGCCCACTCTGAGTACTTCATATAATATGAAATCTGGTGTAACTGGCTGCTTCATTTAGCATTATGTGTGAGGTGCATCTATTTTTGTTACTGACTCATATTTTGAATAGGAGTACCACATACTGCCTGTCCATTCATCTACTGAACATTTAGCACACTTCCAGATTTTATTATGAATAATGCTGCTATGAATAATTCACTGCAAATGTATGTTATCAATATTTTAGTTACTTTTCTCGTTGCGGAGACAAAATACCTGACACCCAAAGTTAAAGGGGGTAAGGTTCATTTAGCTCACAGTTTGTAGAGGTTTCAGTCCATAATCTGATGCTGCAAGACAGGGTGGCACATGGCAGGGGGGCAACAGCTTATGGTGATGGACGACAGCAAAAGCAACAAAGGAGAGAGACAGGGAACAAACCTCTTACTGTTCCTTATATTGTATGCAGGTTACCCACCCTAGGATGGGTGTAGCCCTCACAGCCCTAATCCTGTCACTGGACCACGAATCAATCGCCAACTCTAATGCCTCTGAAAAGTCTGCCCCCCCATGACCACATGAGGCTTTGGCAGGGGGACATGCAGATACAAGCCATGACAGTATTCTAATGAGATCTTTGTGTTCTTCAACACATTTCATTTTCACATCTCCTGTCTAGTTAAGTAACATTATCATCCCCGTTCTACAAATGAGGAAACTGTAAAATTGTGTTAACTTCATACAGTTGGAAGGTGATGGACTTGATTCAAAGCAGGTGGTTTGCGTCTGGATGCTGTGTTTTTAATTACTTCTATAATTAATATGCTTATTTTATATGAATGTGGTTTTATTATATTGATGGTTACAGTTAAATGATGATTCTTACTAATTTAGATTCACCACTTTTAGCACTTTTTTTTTTGTGGGTACCAGAAATCAAACTCAGGACCTTGCACTTTCCAGACAGGCACTGTGCCACTGAGCTATATCCCTGGCTTCTAGAGCTACCACTTTTAAATGAGAATTTACATACATATTGATTTATCATTTGATTTATTATAATTAGAAATTTTTATTAAAAGAAGAAAAATTGCAGGTGCTTTGCCTTATTCGTCCTTATTTGCCTACCATCTGTCAAAGAATGTGCCACCTGAAAAGAGAGCCAATAATGTTTATTAAATTAAAGTAGCCATAAAGTTTAAAAAGCATTTGAATTTCTTTTGCTTTAGGGATAGTTTTTTTTCCTTCATTATTTATTCACCCCTTCTCTATATTCCCTGTTTGAAGCTTTTCATGTGGTTTGTTTCCAGTGCATTTCTGATTAAATATCCTGAGAATATTACAGATGTCTTAAGATACTATAATTGGCAAATATATGTTGACTATAGCTCAAGAATTGGGAATATGAGGTCAGGTTAACATTTTGGCAAGAATACTACTTAAGTGAAGTACCTTCAGTGTGTTTTATCAGAGGCTCCATGATCTTGGCTATTATTGGTGGTACTAACTTTAACTGTTTAAGTGATGGTATTCACTAAATTGTTCAATTTTCAAGGACTCTATTCCTTATTCTAAGGATTCAGGAATTCCTGGGTTGATACTTTGAGATGCTGTGAGTTTTCTGTTCCCCTTGATTTCAGCATTCATTGGTTTGTGGTTTGAATCTAAAATGTCACTCAAAAGGCTGATGTGTTTAGAGATAGAGCTTTTTAATGGTGATTATGTCATGAGGGCTTTAACTTCATCAGTGGATTAATTCTTTGATGGATTCATAATTTGATAATGTTGAAAGTTGATACTTAGGAAGTAGGGTCTAATTGAATGGAGGGATTGCTGGGACGTGATCGGGATGTGATTTTGGGGACTACCTCTTGTTTCTAACTTCTTCCTCTCTGGCCTTTTCCCTTTCTTTTGAAGACTGATTAGATAATAAGGACTCTTAACTTCATCAGTGAATTAACCCACTGATGTATTCATAATTTAGTGGCATTATTGGAAGGTGATCAGAAATTAGAAGATGTTGTCTAATTGAAGAGAGTGGATAATGGAGATAGGACCTTGGGGACGATCTTTGGTCCCCAGACCCTTCCTCTGTGGCTCTCTCAACCTGTCTGGTTTTGGCTACTGTAATGGTTGATACATTGTGTCAACTTGAAAAGTTTAGAAGCCTAACTAAGTAACTCAGCAGTTCTATATCCTAGGGTGTAGAGGACATATCCTTGGGCTTTTTATGCTCCAGGATGTTGTAATGGTTGATTCATTGTGTCAATTTGAGAAGTTTAAAAGTTTAACTAAATTACTCTGCAAAGGGCCAGAGTCTTCACTTTGTGAACATCTGAGCCTGTGCAAGAGGAGGGCATGGAGATGGTGTGAGTGCTACACCCACCATAGGGTGGGGAGCCTGCTTACAATATAAGGGAGGAAAAGAGGCTTGTTCTCCCCCCACCCTTTTTGCTCTTGTTGCTTTGCCTTCTTCTGCCACCTTGAAGTGTTGCCCCTCACCATGCCACCCTGCCTTGGGGCCAGCTGATTATGGACTGAAACCTCCACAAACTGAGCTAAATTAACCTTTCCTTCTTTAATTTTGGGCTTCGGATATTTCATATCTTGCAATGCGAGAAAAGACAGACAGCCGCCATGAGGTAAGATACTCTGCTTTCTGCATCAAAACAGGCTGTTAACAGTGGAACCAAACTAGCTGACTGACGCCATGAGCAATGCCTTTCTTTCTTTCTTTTCTCTCTCTCTCTTTCTTTCTTTCTTTCTTTCTTTCTTTCTTTCTTTCTTTCTTTCTTTCTTTCTCTTTCTCTCTTTCTTTCTCTCTTCCTTCCTTTGTTTCTTTCTTACCAATGCTGGGATTATGGACATGTGCCATTATGTTTGGCTAGAATGTTTAATCTATACAGGCTCATGAATTTTTCTCCCATAGTAAACTATTTGGAGCCAATTTTAGGGCTCTGAAGCATGGGAACAAAGCATTAATCTAAAGCACAGCTGATGGTTAGGAAGCATCATAAATGCTCAGGAGTCTATTCAGTAGGCGGCTAACAGGAAGTTACTGAGATTTACTAATTAACTTTTTAAAAATAAAAATTGTGGGGATCTGAGCTGTTGGGGTCTATGCCTAGATCCCCAGTCTCCCAGACAAGTATGAGGCGAAGGCCCAAATAACTGAGACAAGCTGTATGATCTTTAGGGCTCCAGGAGGACCAAAATCCACTGCTGAGTTCCTAACTCTGGTAGCTGAGCTGAGACTGCCTCTGGGCGGCCCGTATTTATTCAGAACAAGGAAGGGGTTGAAGTGGAAAATGCAGGAAACCTGAGCAGGAACTTGGGAGGGGTTCAGGGACCCCTTCAAGCAACAGATGATGCAAATTAGGAAAGCCTCCAGGTGTCCTCAGCTGTGACCCATCCTGCCCCCTGAGGCATCTCCTCCCTCTCAGTTCAGCCATGCCTGGACCACGCCACAGCCCTATACATGTATTTGGCTTCAACAACTCCAACAAAAAATAATTCCATATGCCTGCTGAAAGTTATGTTTCATTTTTTTAAAAATTCAACCTGCATTTAATGTTACCTTTAAGCATTAGGTGTTATTAAATACGAAGGTCATTCTAAAAATATCTCTATATCTTTTTTGACTACTAGTATTATAATTTTATACCATATCCTACATGATTATGTGTTACATATTTCCCTTTACACAAAGTAAGAGAATCTAGATCAGAGAAACTTTTTTTTTTCCTTTTGAGACAGAGTTTTGCTAAGTAGTTCAGGCTGTCCTGGACTCACTGTTATAGACCAGGCTGGCCTTGAACTCATATTGATCCTCTGCCTCCTGAGTGCTGGATTACAGATGTGCATCACCACACCTAGCTTCTTTTAGAATTTTGAAACGTGTACACTGTTGTTCTCTCGCTTACAATGCTACTTTAAGATATCTACATTATTTTGAATTTTGTTCATTTTTAGATTGTTATATCTTCTCTGCAAGTTTTGAATACATTCTTGTCATCCTGCATTGTGAAGTTTTATCATAATGTGCCTTGGGTCCAGCTTTCTTAATACCAGACACAGGGTGGTTTTTCAGTCTGAATGCTCTTTTCTATAGTTAAAGAAAATTTCATGCATCATTTCTTTTGTGATTTCTTTCTATTTTTTCTGGAATGCCTGTTTGATATTAAATATTCTAGTTTGTTTTTGTACTTTTCATATTTTTTCAGTTATTTTTCACCAGTATTTTTCTGACTTTGTCTTTAAGTTTACTTACTGACTTTCTGCTATAATAATTTAAATGGCCAAGTTGTTTTTCCATCTCTGATTCTTACAGCATATGTTCTTTGCAATTGTAACATCTTTTTATCACTAAGGATATGCTTCTCTTTCTTCTATCTAAAACCTTTTTTGTTATTATTTCTTACTTACATTACCTTTTCCTTTTTGTCTAGTCTTTCATGTTGGAGGATTTTTCATGTATATGGAGGGTCATTGTCACATGTAAGGTTGATACATAGATAAGCACATTAGACATTGTATACTGGGGCTGAGCTTGGTCTTTACTGTTGGATAACTGGGAAGGAGAATAATCATTTCTTTGAGACTCCCACGTGTCAGTGTTTATCAATATAGTCTCTGAGGGCACTCTGTTTTGTTCAGAAGAATTCTCTATTATCCTCATTATCCTGCTTTTGGTGAGAAGTAATACTTGGGTGCTGGGGGTCTTGGAACCCAGTAATAAAAGGCAGCTGAACATTTCATCATTTGTCACCTAACCCTCTTTTTTAAAAATTAAGTTTATTGGTACATTTTAGGTGTACATAATGATTGCATTTGTTATTGGAAATTTGTACCCATGCATGATACAACTTGATTCTTTTTTTTT
>RJWM01026341.1:0-28208 GCA_004363535.1 Dasyprocta punctata | reverse complement strand
GGGAAAATGTGACATATCTAGGCAATGTGAAGACTGCAATTTTAGACATAGTAGTTTGCCACATTTAGTATATATGTATCTCAAATGCACATTATTTTTAAATTATGGGAATCTTTGAAAGTAGAAATTTTGCATCCCTACTACTTTCCAGAGTATATAGGGACTGAAAGTTTGAAAGATGAATTGACCAAGAAAGTCTGGAATCTGAAGGTGGAGTGTGGGCTAGGACAAAAAAAATGAGACAGGTCACAGTATATTCTATAGAGAACTGATATATAACTTCATGGGGCTGGGTTAAAATGTCAGGAATATCAAGAAAAGATGTGAGAAAGTAGAAGGAGGAGAGAGGAGCATTGTGGTACTGTTTGCATTTAGTGAAAGGGTAACAAGAGGACCTGCAATGGATTAGATGCAGAGGAAAATGATGGTTCCATGGGAAGAGGGAGTGCTGGATGAGGAGTTTTCCAAAATTATAAATGAACACATAGGGGACAGGGACAATAAAGACTACGAAGTAGCTTTATAATTTTGCGATGAAGTATCCATTAGGAATCTTCAAAGGAACAGTTTGGGCATGGGCGTTGTCACAGATTGCCGTGGCTCAAGAGTGAGTGAGCAGTTCCGAGGTAGCAGCAAGCTGGTGTCACTCTTGCAAGATCTTGAATGGTGAAGACGAGGGAAGCAGGTAAGCAGAAAATAAAAGAAGACTTGAGTGGTGAGACCCAAGGGCAGGTAGAGTGGGAGATAAGTTCAAGTGGAAGGGAAGGCGCCGTGTGTGGTAGCGGGTGGGGAAAGGAGCACAGGGGTGAGCAGCATTAAGTGTCTTCTTAGAGAAGAAGAATGGTAGTTCTTAACTCTAAGAGTATTGCACAGAATTTAAACTAGGCATAGAATACTGAGGAAGCCGGGCGTGGTGGTGCACGCCTTTAATCCCAGCACTCAAGGAGCTGAGGTAGGCGGAGCGTTGTGAGTTCGAGGCCGGCTTGGGCTACAACGTGAACGCAAGGCCGGCCTGAGCTACATAGTGCAACCCTGCCTCAAAAAACCAGAACCGGGAGTTTGGCTCAGCAGCTTAAGTGCCTGTCTGCCAGGTGTGAGGCTGTGAGTTCGATCCCCGGTGCCGCAAAAAAAAAAAAAAAAAAAAAAGAGTACTGAGGAAGCCGGGGTCACTGCTTCATTAGGATTTAAGGAGGAAGTGAAAGTTTAATATATGTATTGTGAGGTCTCTTTTGTTTTTGAGCAGTAATGATTCCAGGGAAAGATAGTAGATATTTATGTTGAAACACATTAACTCCTTTTCACAGTTTTATCCCATCGTGGTTACAGGCATGTATGTGTGTGCTCTGACATTAAAGGTTTCCCATTGAAATTGATTGTAGAACTATCAATGTAGAAATTTGTGACTTTACTTCTGAGTCTATCATCATTAGCACCTTAAATAACCAACATTGTAATTCTATTTCTCTTTGTACATTTATTTTGTAATATTTTATGATGAAGACTATAAAATTTTGAAAGTATCTAAAAGATCATCTAATACATTAGACTGATTTCAACTTACAGCAGCCAATAGTTTTCCATTCCTTGTTTTTATTGAGGATATGACCTTGTCTAGAATGATAGAATACTACTATTTCTGTACCTCTCTAGAGAGATAGATTTCCAAAGCCCAGATATTATTTATGTGAATTCAGTATGTCATAATATTATAGGGCATAATAATATCTATCTCATAGAGCTATTGTAGCAAATATGACAAATTGTAATTTTAAAATCCTTTGAATCATGAAAATCCACACTCATGTATATCTAACATGTTAGTCAGATCTAGAAGAAACCCATTGGTTTATTTGGATGATCAATAACTATCAAATTATGAACTATATTAGTTCTGTTTTGTTGTTTTAATTTAAAAATAAAGATCTCAAATAAAGATATTTAGTATACAATTTTTTGTTTAAATTCTAAACATAAGTTTAACAATCTGTTTATCACATTACTCATTACAGAGATGGATGATAAAATGAGGTTGTTTCAGAGATAAATGTTTACCAAATTCCTAATATGTCTAGCAATTTATGCTGTATTTGATAGGATAGAATCTCATTTGAAAATAAAGTTAAATATAAGATGATCAGAATGCAAAAGTGTATAGCTCAGATATATACTGTATGGTTTAGGAGAAGGAAAAAATCAGTATGAGTTGCCATAATTTGAAACAATTCTGTTAAAAAGGAAGCTCAAGATAGATCCTGAGGATGGAGAGAGTTAGAGATGTGATAAATATGAAATTGCAACCAGAAATAGCCATGGTATCTTTTTTCAGCTTGAGATCATGCATTGTTTGTGACAAATTCTGTCTGTATGCTTATACATGAATATAAAAATCTCCAAACATCTAAAATTTTAATTACTGGTATCACACCAACATCAGCAGTCACACCCACACCCACACACACACCACACACACCCACACTCAACACACACACACAGAGCTCTACACACACTCCGGTTTATAGCTGGCAAAGTACTGAAAGGTAATAGGCAAGATAACTCTAGTTAGGCTTGCATGATGGGGATGCAACTTGTACTTTAGCTTAGAGGAAATAATGCACAAAATTTCCTTATATTTCTCCAAATAGCAAAATATGTCTATATTGCTGAGAAGTCAAGATGAACCATATACTTATATACAGTAAAGACCAACCAGACAAATAACTAGTTGATTTGGACAGAACTTATGAATCATAAAACATTTAAAAATCTTTATTTAAGTGCCTAATTTATACACTGTAGTGAGGGATCAGGGCATGGGCAAATGATTTGGTGGGAGAACAAGTTCCCCAAATAATGGTGTTTCCAGAAGGGAGGATTATTAGAAGGATAAAACAATGAATGTTCTCCACTTTATAACTGAAGATTGTGACTGTTCTAGGATTATATTCTTCACACAGTACTCCAAATAAAAATATTTCCCTTTTGAGTGTGGTACTTCAAAAAACACTTTGTCCTATAAGTCACAGAATGTCCCAAACTTAACAGCAATACTTGTTGAATTAAGCATAGAGAGGGGATAGTTTCACATCTCAGTGATGTCTATAGAAACTAGATGCTTTGTGTCTTTTCATTATCCATCCTAACCCTGTTCCTTTCCGAGGCTTATTACTCTGTGGTCATAAAATGGCTGCCAAATGTCCAGAAATCAAGTCCTGACATGATCATGTTAAAGGCAGGGAGCAGAGTATCTGCCAGAGCAACAAGAGAGACACAGATCCCATGTTCTTTTTGTCAGGCAAAAATCAATCAATCTGCTATCTCAGAACTCCAGCGGATTAATTTTTTAATTTAAAAATTATCTTTATTTCAGTGTAATTTACTGTAATATTCACCAAGTTTAAGGGTGTGGAGTAAATTTTCACTAAAGTATACAGTGAATGGCCAATATTACAGTCACAAGATGGATCTTTCCATCACTCTCAAAAGTTGCCATGTTCCTATTTAATGAGTCCCAAACTAGCAATTTAAAAATCCTTCTTTCCATGGTAATATTTTCATAGCACTGTCCCTCAGATCTTAATGGATGCCAACATTTCAAAAATACCTAGCACTTACTAAGTGATTTCTATGTTCTGGCCATCAGACTAAATGATTGACATACATCATCTTTAATTCTCAAAACAACAGGGTGAAACTAGCTGTATTAAGATGGCTGCCACTAGCCTCCTTGGTGCTTTGTGTGGAGTAGAAAAAGGCAGCCCGCCTATCTAGTGGAGGGAGCAGCCATGGCCATTGTTATGGTTTTGAATTAAAATATCCCCCCAAAACCTCATGGAGTCACAGATGGGGCTTTTAAATAGTGATTGAATCATGGAGATGCTATACCCATCACTCGGTTAATCCATTGATGAGTTCCTAGCTGCATACGCTGTTATTAGTGAGGGCCTCCTCAGAGGAGGTGAATCACTGGGCACATGACCTGGAAGGGTGTATTCTTGTCCCCAATTTTCTTATCTCTTTGTCTCCTGAATGCCATGGGTTGAGCAGTTTTCCTCTTCTACACCCTTCCACCATGCTGTTTCTGCCATGGAGCTGACTGACTGTGGAGTAAATACTCTGGAAACAAACCTCATCTCCTTTAAGTTGCAGGTGTTGAATATTTTGTCTGGGAAAGTGACTAACAGTACAGGGAGTAGGGTTGTTGGTGTGACTATACCTGATAATGTGGTTCAGAACGCTTTGAAACTGGTCTGCAGGAGGTGTTTTGAGATTCTGGTTAGCCCTAAAATGTCATAAAAAGTGTTTAATGAACAGCACTAGTAAGAGTTCAGAAGGCCAAAGCGCTGATACGAATGTGAACAATGAAGGCCAGATTCATAATCTTTCAGTTATTAACTAGCACTCTATTAGAATCTGGCCTAGAGGCCATGCATGTTTCATTCTGGAAAAAAATCATCTACATTTTTCCATATACTAAGACTTAGTGTGAGGCTGAACTGCAGGTTGTCTGACTAATCAGTCTGGTGAAGGAAATATTAAGGCATCTGAGTGTCCACATGGTCGCATGTGTACTGCTGTCTGCTTTTAGCCAGATCTTCAGTGAGAATCAGTAGCAAAACTGAGCTACATTATTTGAAACATTTGCAGTTTAGTGAGAAAGGAAGTGCATGTAAATCTGGGAACTGAGAAGTATGATTGCTGAAGAGATTAGCACTATTAAAAAAAAAAAAGAAAAAGAAAGCTAAGCAGTTTGCATTGGGACTGTAGGAAAGACGGCTTGAGGGCATCTCAGGAACTGACCAGACACCAGACATCACAAATTCAAGGGTGCAAAGGGTTAAATTTCTGTGAAAGGCTTTGCTTTGAAAAGAGAGCTTCCAATGGCCTAAGCACCTCCCTGGCAGGTGGGAGGTTGTGAGCTCGAGGCCTGGTACCAAAAAAAGAAAAAAAAAAGAGAGAGAGCTTCAACCTGGGCATAGTAGTGCATGCTTGCAGTTCTAGTAGTTTCTAAGTCTGAGACTGTGGCCCAAACCATCTAGCAGCAGGAACAAAAACAACCCCGTCTTTTAAGATATGGATGCTGGGTTCTTCGCTCCAGCCATGTGAAAGTGACTAATGCAGCTAGTTAAACTGAACAGGGATGGAGTTTGGGTTTCTCTTTCCTTTGAACTTAGAAGTCTTTGTGAAGTGAATCAGTTCTTGGATGAGGAAGCATACTTAATTGTTCCCATTTTGTCATATGAAAGCTTGCACTTCAGAGGAGTGAATCAGCCTTTTCTCAGTTCTATAGCATGAGATATGCCTTGCCTTTTGAACACAGGATTTTATTCATTAGCATATTTTGTAGGTCATTGGAAAAATTTGTTAGCTAGTTTCTTGAGTTTTTCTTCTGGTTTCCCCTCCTTTCTATTAGCTATTTATCAACTCTCATATACTTTTTCAGGCTTTTCTCTTTCCTGATTGATTTAATAGCATAAAGTAATTTTCTCAGTTATTACACTTTTAAAAATTATAGTCATTATTATTTGTTCATAGAAACTCATATAATTATTTTTCTGGTGGAAATTAGTGACAGGTCATAATCGTTAAAATTTTATATTAATTATTTACTAATATTCCATAGATATGAATTTCTTCACATATAGATACACAAAAGGAACGTATGTGAGGTTGCCAATTTTTGATAAAATTGTTGGTGAAAAACTCAAATCTTTTCAATAAATATGTATTTTCTTTTATGAGTTATAAAAGGTTACTAGGCTATATTGAAATTGCTTGATGATACGATGGTATGAAATGATAAATTTGTTTCAGCAGAATATGCCTTGCACAATTTTTGTATAATTTTGTGTTTTTTTTAAACTGTCATGGAAAAATCCTAGGGGTAATATCTTTGGGAATTGCAAAACAATTGCTTTTGTGCTGAGTTGTTCAGAGGTTTTCAGACTTCTAGACTTTGCCAGTGTAGCCTGTAATTGGATTTTTCTTCTTTTTCCTGATGTTAAGAGCAAGAAAATTAAAATCAGATGTTCATTTCTTGCTATTAAAGTACATGGTTTACCCATCATGTCTTCTGAAAAATAGGTATAATTAGATCTCTTGCATAATTTACTCATTTTTCTATAAAAAGCCATGTAAAGATTAGTGAGAAACTAAAAATGTTGGCAGAAAAGACTCCCAATTAGAGAATGATTGATTAATCTGTTGCAGCTGATAAAGTATTAGTGTCATATTTTCAGGTTTTAGGACTAGAAAGTAAATAACTTAGCATGGAGTGTCTATTATGTACTAAAAAAATAATAAATCAAAGTGCCTGCCAATTCCTTTGAGGTGCCCTCCTTTTTGGAGTAAATTTATTTGTTTCTTCCATTTGTTGTTCTTCAGAAACAAAACTTTTTGCAACATTTCGGGGGTGTCTTAAGCTAAAGAAGATGGGCATAATATAAATTTGGGACAGCCTATCCCTCAGGACTATTCACATCACTTGGAGTCTTGATAGAAATGTCAAAGCTAGGATCATGGAATTCCATACTCTGGAATGGGTCTAGGGATCAGTCTGTGTTTTAAAATGTTCTAAACGTACTCGGATGCATGCTAAGGAGTGAGAGCCATGACTCTAAAGGAAATTTAATATCCAATATCTAAATTACTTAAATTGCTCTTAGTCATTTGCAATACTTTACTCCTGGGTAGAATTGCTGTATTAAAGTATACGGGCATATTCAAATTTACAAGGAAAATCATTTTATAAATATTTTGTTTCAATTTAGAATTTCACCAGTGTTAATGAAAATCTTACTGCCTTGTACTTAGTCTTTCTTCCGATGTGGCCATAATTTTTATTTATGGTTCTATTTATCAAATTTATATATGCAAATATTTAAAAAATAAAATAAACCAGAATAGTTTGGAATTATTAGTCTAGTGCTTTCTCCTCAACCCTATTACTTAGGGTGTCCTTTTATATGGAGGATACAGTCTAGAAGCATTGCTAAACTTTTGTGTTTGCTGTCAAACTGTAAAGTTAAGAGCTAAAAAATGTGTAATCATTGCGAATATATAGAGAAATTTTATATAAATACAATTATTTTATGACATACACAATAAATATATGTAACTGTAGCCATAACTAAAATGTGTTATAACATATATAAGACTGCAATATTTCTTGAACTGAGAACCATGTTTAGTCTTGTTCTGAGTCAAAGATAGTAAATTGTACTGTGTTTAGTTTCACACTACAGTTTTCAGAGGAACACTAGACAGAGGTAAATAGTACAAATTGAATTCATGTATTTTCGTTTCCCTGGCAGAATTTATATTTTCATCCTTAAATTAAAAGTTTCAAATTTATTCTTTTATTTAAATTTCCTAGTTAAGAGCAGAGACAAAGAGATTTAAAATGTCTAATCTCTTAGGGTTTATAAGTACAAGCAATTATTGTGTGTGTGGATTTATTACTTTTGTAGATTAAAATCAATGGGATTTTTGCAATTAATGACAAAATTACATACAATAGTCTTATGGTATTAGTAGTCTTAGTATGCCATCTGTAGCAGTTTTCATTTCTACGCATAATTGCATAGAGCACTTTATGTTTTCCAAGGAAAAATCTCTAGACCAACCATCCCTCATTGTATTTCTCTTTTAAACTCATCTCCTGACTGAATCAGAGACGTGACAGGTCTTTTTCTTTGGAGATTGGGAGTTTTCAGAAGTATGAGGATAAACAAAGTCATGTTAGGATAGGTTCCACACCATTAAGAGGTTCTTTCCACACCAATATCAGTATTTTATTGTTTTCTTTGGTGGGAGTGGGCAGGGAAAATATTCCCTTTTTCCATTTGTGTGAAAATTTACCTTTTTTATTTTAAAGAGTATATAACAGAATAAAACCAATCAAAACAAACCAGTGTAAGAGATACAGGACTTCAAAATATCATGAATGCCTTTTGATATCTTCAAAATAGCTGCAGATAACTTCAAACATAGTATAAATCCAACAGAACAGAATAGACTAGAAACAATAAAAACAAAGCAATGAATTCTATAAAAGATTTCAAAACAAGCCAATAGCAAATCCAAAATTGCTACCATAATATATCTTGCTATCCTTGAAATAGCTTTGGATTTAACATAAACAAAAGAGAATAAAACCCAACCCAACAAAACAATGGAAATAATATAGGACCTCAAAACAAAACCATAGGGAATCAACAATGGTTACAACCCTCAGAAGGAGATCCTCCCGCCCCCCGAGATGACACACTGCTTAGCAATATCCTCTGAAGCTTTGATCAGACCACTGGCCCTAGACCTGCAATTTAGTGAGACACCAAAGCACCACAAGCATCCAATTGCATTTCACCTTGATAGCTATTCTCATAGCCTGTGTTTCTCTGAATAAGCCAGTTACTTAGTGGGGTGGTACTTCTTGTTTGCCAGCCCATGCACCAGAAGGGCCTGGGGTCTGGCTGTTCCCAGTTCTGCTGTGGCCCACACATGATGCCAGTTCCCAGACTGTGCTTTTTTGCTGCTATGGCCTTTGTTCTCTCTAAGCTTGGTCCCCAGATGGCACTGACTCATGGGGAAAGGCTTGGGTTTAGTTGTCCCTAGTCCACTGGGGGCTGAAAGTTTACCATTTGGGCATAACAGTGTTTCACCTACCCAGAAATCAGATGAGTAGAATGGATTCTATCAACTGACAGTTATGTGACATAGACTGCTATTTCTCTCCTAGTGTGTGGCTGTGAGCCTGAGAGTAAAGCACAGAAGCCAATTTGTTTTTCCTATCATGAATTTCCAGTGTGAGAGTTGAGTTAATCTTAATTCATGGTAATTTTATTGTTGCTTTACTACCTTCTGTTTTCTATTTCTCCCTTATTTTTCAATCCTTCTAGTGATTTCTCTCTGAAAATAAATGCCTTAGTTACTATTCTCTAGTTGTTAAGACAAAACACCTTGCCCAAAATTAAGGAAGGAAAGGTCTTTTTAGCTCACAGTTTGTAGAGGATTCAGTCCATAATCAGCTGGTTTTAAGGCAGAGTGGCATGGCAGAGGGGCAATATTTCATGGCTGTGGAAGATACCAAAATCAACAAGAGCAAAAAGAGGAGAGCAAGCCTCTTTCCCTCCCTTATATTATACGCAGGCTACTCACCCTAGGGAGAATATAGCACTCACAACCCCAGTCTCAGCACTAGGCAATAAATCAGTCACCAAGTTCAGACTCAGCTGCCTCTGAAAAGTCTTCTCCCAATGACCACATGAGGCTTTGGGGGGACATTTAGATACATCCATAACATTCCACTCCTGGCTCCCCAAAGACTAATGCACATTCCTTCATGCAAAAGACATGTAGTCCATCTCTAATAGTTGCCAAAGTCATAGCAGTTTCAGCATTGCTGAAAAGTCCAAGTTCTAAGTGTCCTTCAAGATGTAAGTCAAACTCTTAGCTTTGAGCCCCTGCACAAATGAAAAGTTAAACACTTCCAACATTCAATGGCACAAGATAAACATTTCCACTCCAAAAGTTACAAATAAGGAAATACAAGGATTGGGACCAAAGCAAGTTCAAAATCCAGCAGGGGAAACAATAAGACCTGTAGTTCCATGTGCAGTATCTGAGGCAATCTGTGACAAGTTATGAGCTCAAAAGGACTTGGGTGATTCTGCCCCTATGGCACTTCTGGTGGTTGTAGTACCCATGGATTCTCTCTTAGGCCCACTTTGCTCCATCCTTGCAGCTTTCCTCAGATAATCCATGTTCTTAGCTTCTCCAAACTTCTGGGGTCTCTGATGCACCTTTGGCTTCATAATCATAGCTTCACATATTGCTCTCTCAGGGGCACACTGCCTGGCCTCCCAAGCCTTCTGAAATCAAGGTGGAAGCCTTCTTAGCCCCATAACTCTTGTACTCTACATTCTCTTAATACCAGCACCATGTGGATGATGTCAAGGCCTGCTGCCAGCTAGAGCAGTAGCAAGGTTTCCCTCTCTCTCAGATGCAGGGGCCAAGTGCCTGGATTGCTGAAAATTCTGAATCCACATCTGAGGAACAAATTCTCTAGGCCACTGCCATTCTGGAACATGGTGCTTAATGGCTTTCTTCTCAAAACAAATTTTTTCCCCTTTGCAATTTTGAAGCTGCAAAGGAGAAGACTTGCTGCTTCTTGTAATGCCTGCAGGCCATCCTTTGTATTCTGTTCCTTCTCAGCAATCAAGATCTCTTCTGCTCTATCTTTGCAGTCCACAGCTTACTGGAGCTTTCTTTCTATCAAAACTCACAATGTTTTAAATCATCCTGCTGAGCTCTTTCCACTTGATTCTCAACATGAATTTGGCTTAAAGCCCCCAACCTTAGCCATGCCACCTCCTCAACATTCAACTGTCTTGAAATTTCTTCTGCCAGATTAATTAATCCACTGCCCTTAATCTTAGTCTATGGCAACATCTCTGGACATGATCAAAATGCAGACTTTTTGCCAAGTCATAACACACACAGTCTGGAGTCCAACAACCAATGCAGTCCTTCTTCCCAGCAGAAACTTCCTGAGCCTGGTCTTTTCTGGCAGAATTTCTATCATCTGTCTGGTCTTCTGAGCTCTGACCAGAATCTCCCATATAGAACAGCCTAAGGCATTTCAGCTCTACTCTTTCAGGCGGCATCCCTGAAGCCATTACAAAACACTCTTGAGTCACATGGTCAGGTAATGTCACAGCAACTGCTGAACTCCCAGTAACAAATTCTGTCTCAGGTACTTTTCTCTCATTGCTGTGACAAAATGCCCAACACACAAAGTTAAAGTGGGAAGGTTTTTATTAAGCTCACAGTTTGTGGAGGTTTCAGTCCATAGTCAGCTGGCTCCAAGGCAGGGTGGCATGGCTGAAAGGCAACCATTCATTCATGGAGGTTGAAGATACCAAAAGCAACAAGAGAAAAAAGGGGAGAAGCTTGCCTCTTTCCTTCCTCTATAGTGTGTGCAGGCTACCTGACCTACGGTGGGTGTAGCACTCACACCCCCAATTCCAAGCTAGACAATGAGCCAATCACAAACCGTAGATTCAGCTGCTTCTGAAAATCCCAGCCTCCCATGACTGCATGTTACAATCAAGGAGTTTACATTCTTTTTCTACTTTTTAGAATTTCTTGAATAAGGCTCAATCCTGGGCCTTTGAAACATTTAATAATGGGGAGAGTGTAGTTGATCAGCAGGGAATCTATTGATGCCATGTACCTGTCATAGTAGCTGATGATAAACATTTTAATAATTGGCTTTCCAAGGATGAAGGTAAATCTGGGAGAGGCATTCACACTTAAATGTTGGCTAATATCTGTGGTGGAAATATTGCTACCATGTCCGAACTTCAAGCTACCAACATGTGATCTCTGAATATGAATTTGTAAAGAAATATGGCCAGTTAGCTCCTATGAATGGATAGTTGGGCTTCAATGTGTCATTCATTTGTCACCACACCTGATGGTGACACCTTCAGAGAGTAATGGGCACAGTGGTGCTTCTACCTTGTGATCCTTTTCCATATTCATTTTCACATTCTTTTGGTCAGCTCTAACTCAAAGCCCGTCATGAACAGGGGCTTCAGAATCTTACTCTTAACTTAACAAATTGCTTTTCACCTCATGGAAAATAAGCTCCTGCAAGTACCAGTTTTAATTTATTTAATGTTTATTGACTTGTTCAAGTTTTTGACATACTATGTACTTCTAAAAATCATATCCTTTTAATCTAGATTTCAAATTTGTTTGCATATAGTTTTCCATAGCATTTTTTGCCTTTTTAATACTTTTATGTTGCAATAATTTACGCACTTTAATTGAAAAGATCTGTTCACGGTATGTCTGGCCAAAGGCTTGCTAGCTCATTAACTTGTGGTCTTGTTAATAATTTCACTGATTTCTGTCCCTATCCTTTTCATTTTCCTTTTTCATTTGTCTCGCTCTTAGTTTTATTATTTTGTTTCTTGATTAGACGTTTTGCTGCTTTGACCCATGTAGAATATCCTTTTTTTATTCCATATGATGTTTTTATCCTTACGGTGTGTGTTATCTTACATATATTTGTTTCCCTGACTTTATTTGACTTTATAGTTACCTAGTATGCATGCATCTATTCTCTCTGAAATGGTTCAGGATTGCTGTGCCAAAATATGGCACCTTGGCAGTGCAGGAAGAAACAGAAGCAGGCAGATCATTTTGCTTTCCTTTCTAGTTTCGTCCTTGAATCAGGCCATCAAAGAATTCTCTGACCTTGCTCTGAAAAAAATCTGTATTCCAGAGGTGCCCTCTCAGTACCTTGAGGAAGAACATTTTTATCTTTAAAGATAGAGATGTCAAGAAAAACCTGATCAACCAGAACTTGCTGGATTTCCCCATTTTATTACTATTAGATCACACTTGTCCTCCAGTAATTTTGCATGACTGTCCATCAGTAAATCACTTCCCTGTTTAATTGTGTCTTTGTTTTCTTCTTTTCTTGTTCGTATGTGTTTTATTATAGAGGTCTCAGATATGAACCTACAAATGAGTGAGGAAAGAAATCTTTTACTCTCTTTATTTTTTCTGAGTTCATTTGCATTCATTATAATTTTTAATTACTTCCACAATTTAATTTAACAGCCAAATCTGTCTCTTTCAAGCATTATAGGGATTCTCAAACACTTTGACACACATTTCCCACTCCAAATGTACTTGTTATTATCTGATATTTTCTTCTTTTTGTATGCACACAGGTCAGATAATGTTATGTTCCTCTTCACTTCATCCTATAGTAAATTGTTATTGACAATTTTTTTGTTTGATATTCTTTCTTTCATTTTAGACTTTTCTTCAGCAATCATTTTACAATTTCCCATTGTAGATTTTTTCAAATAACTTTAGTGAGTGTACATTAGTTATAAATATTTTATCTGACAAATGTTTGTCATTTCTTCTTGAAAGTTTTTCTAGATTTGCAATTATAGATTAATAGTTATTTTTCTCAGAACTTTGTGAAGATTTTATTATTGTGATTTCTGACTTTTATTGCTATGGAAATAAAGTTATAGCTTTTTATTTTTAACTGCTTTTAAAATTTACACTTTGTTTTATTTATACTTCAATTTTCATTATTATGTCAATTTTCAATATGGCTTTTCATTCATGGTTCTGATTTTTTATGATTCTCAAACCAAAGTGTTACTGTTTTATTATAATCTTAAAAGTTCTCACGTATTTTCTATCCTCTATTTACTCCCATTATTTCTTCACTGCAGTTAAAGTGTGTTGATATATTTTATGTTTTATCACCTCTCTTTTAACTTCTTTTTTTTCTTTTTTCTTGGTACTGGGGATTGAACTCACAACCTCTTGCCTGTCAGCCAGGCGCTTACGCCACTGAGCTAAACCCCTGGCCCTATTTTTTGAGACAGGTTCTTACTATGAAGTCCACGCTGGCCTTGAACTCACTTTGTAGCCCACGCTGGTCTCGAACTCTCAACGATCCTCCTGCCTCAGCCTCTCAAGTGCTGGGATTACAGACATGTGCCACCACACCCAGCTAACTTCTTTTTAATGTTTAATTTCTCTTTGACTCTATGTACATCATTTTGAGTAATTTCTTTTAAATCTGCCTTTGAGTTTGTCAATCATCTTTTCAGAGGTGTCTGGTTTTCTGTTTAACATCTCCAATATATTTTTAAATTTTATCTGCTGTATTTTATCATTCTAAAACTTTTTTGGTAATTTTCAAATGTTTCTGATAAATCATCATCATCATCATCATCATCATCATCATCATCCCATTTTTTGTTTACAGTGCTGTGGATTGAACTTGTTCTACAGAAAAGGACACTGTGGCTTTTTACATATCTACAGGGCTAATAGGTGGTTAGGCTGGAATTTGCAGCAGGACAGTCTCACTGCCGAGTTGACACTGTAAATCACCACTATACATTGCTTACCTATACTCAATTCTGAGACCAAAACGGATCATGCATTGTGTTTCACACCTACATTACACGTTTTCATTCCTGTTCCTTTCCTTAGACTTTTGTTTTCTTTTTGCAGGACTTCTTTCATAAGTTGCATGTTGACATTTATTACAGACCTGCTTTAAATATTATTTTTTGTGACTCTTTCCCCATTTCTCAATTCCCAAACTCCATATACATGGTCCTTTCTGTTGTGCAGCACTGCTAGAGTAGCATTTATTTTATTGATCTTTGTGCTTCTACTCCATGGTTCAGAGCTCAGTTTCTGAAGGATAGGTAATGTCCTTAGTTTTCCACTGCATCCACTATAGAGTTTGAATCAGCAGAAGCCATCTGGATGCTGTGTTTGCTGTTTTGCAGATGCACGGTTTTGAGCAAGCTGTTCCATGCTCTGTGAGTTTGCCTCCTCACCTGTAACACTGAGATGACAACCTTTCTCACAGGGCTTTGATGAGTAAGAAGTGAGATTAGGCAGATACATCTGGCAACAGGTAAGTGATGTACACCCAAAGGTTCTACTCCCACTTAGTCCAAGTGAGGACATTCAGATGCATTGGATGTTCAGTAAAATATTGTTGAAAGAATGAGTGACTCTCCCTTGGGTCCCTTCTTGGTGGACTCCACCATAATGTTCTCCTATTGTAGTGTTGGCATGGAATTTTTCCAGTTGCACTCCTCCTCTTCCTCTAAGACAAAAATTGCATTTTTCAGTCCATCTTACTTTTTCCTAGGTGATAGTGGTTCTGATTGGTTCAAGACATAAACTAATCCTTTCTACTTAATTAGTTGTCTAATATTTCTCCTAGTGCAAGTAGGTCTTAATCCATTTCAATGCAGAGATGCCTTTAAATTGTGAATCCTGAGTGCAAATTTGTCAGGCTTAAAGGGATTTTTTTCCATTAAGAGGACCTCTTAAGGATGACATTCTCTTTATACATGTGACCAACTGCATTGCCATCGTCCCCCTTGTACCTGTGAGTAAATGGTATAGGGCTTGTCATTTGACTGACTACAGAGTTGAAAATAGGATTTCTGTGATCACTCAAAACTTAGATGGGAAATGAAAGGCTCTGTCATTTATGGTTCTACATGGAATCAGGTGAGTCATGAAGGTTTCTTCTATGATTGGATATGAAATTCCATTTTCCTATCCTGTCGCACTGCTCACCTTTTCAGCAAGACTCAGGGAAGTTCTCTTAGAGCTGTAAGCTTTCAATGTGAACCCAGAGTTGCACATGATATTCTTCTCAGACATTCTTCTATCTCTGTTTTCATTTACAAGATTGGAAATAATTTTACGCTCACATTTTGACCCCAAAAATGAAGTTAAAAACATCCTTACAATATATGGTCTCCAAGGCCTGTTTTTATTTACATATTAGTTTTCTGTTACTCTTTATCTATTTGACATTGTTTTAACAACAAAACTAACTCTTAGGCATAAGTTGGAAAAAGAACACAATGTTGCCTTTCTCAGCAAATGTAATCAGTGATCTTTCATAAAAAGCAAAATAGGGCTGTTGCTGTAATTAGTGTGAACATACTGAACAAAACAGGGCTAATTACCGGAGGAGACAAAAAGTCAGAATGAATTTTGTGCAAAACAGGTCCTCTTCTTCAGTTTGCAGGTTTGTTTTTGTGCAGTTTCCTCAACTCTGGAGAATCGGAATTTTGAAGACATTAACACAGCTTATTAATGATCATTGTAACAAACTCCATCTACCTAATTAAATCATCAGCTACAACTGGTAACAGGGGAGTGAAGTTTAAATGGAACTGTTCTGACAAAGTGGTTCGCATCACAGTCCTAAATATTTAATACTCCCTATGGCTGGTTTAATGGGAGCGTTTAAAGAGCTGTTTAGCCAGGTCTTTTAAAGGTGACTGACAGACATTTTCTATGTGTTATTTTTTGAGAAAAATCAATGAATTAAAAATAAAATTCTGCACAAAATTTTCTACCTCTGAATAGAAGGTAGAAAACCACTGAGAGATTATAATTAAAAAATTAAAACAAATTTTTTATTCCATTGATCAGAGAGTGGAACCCTGAAAGGAGACTTTATTTAGCTCCAGCACTTTTTTAGGACTAGGAAGTGCAATAAAAAAATACATAACTTTATATGTGCATTCAGTAGCATTAAGACGGTTGAAAAGCTGTAGGCATAACATAATTTAGGAAGTTTTTTGTTTTTACTGAACATCTACTATATAATTGAAGATTTATTAAACAAAATGGATTGGTCTCTATATTAAGGGACATAGATAGTAAGCAAGTAGTTGCACATATAGGAAGTGCTACGGAAAGTAAAAGGGAACTGGCAAAATCTTTATCTAGGTCCCATTATAGTTTCCTAAAGGAAAAGCTACATAGAATTATGTTCACATCCCTCACTCTGTGTCCTTGTGTGGCTGTTCTAATCAGTCCCTGTTTGCTAAATACCTAGGTACAATTAGGATTATTCCTTTTTTGTTTTAACCCTTTAGATAAGTTTAAATTACATTTTCTTTATAGACACAGGGAAAACTAAACAACTACTATTTTTTAGCACCCAATGAGCATGCAGTCTGCTCATCTGCTGCCAGCGATATTCCTTACTTGTTATGAATAGTTTTATAGTCTCTGCAGTTGCAGAAACTTCACCCAAATGGCACTGGTTTCTTATTTATTACTTATTTCCATTGCTTCTCTGGCTGCTGGGTGCAGCAGAAAAGCTAGTTAGGGGGGCAACTTTCTTGCTCTAGGTAGCAGAGAAAGCCCATTGTCCTCTTAAGAGAAGCTAAAAAGAAAACAGAAATTTCACATTTCCTAATGTTTCAGCCTCTTCTTTGTTGCTTACTGGGAAAATTTCCCACTATCTCACTGCATTATGAATCAGGGCTATTTTTGTGCCACTTCCTACCAAGGTCAAAGAACAATTGGCTATGCCATTCTGGTCTTTCAGGATGGCTTTTGTGTATATGTGGCTAAGCCTTTGAAATAGGTCTTGTGGATTATCTCAGACAAAAAAGAAAGTGTCAGGTGTAAAAAGGAGAGTTTTTTTTTCTTCCTTTTGGTAGAAGAGCATGTCCAGACTCCTTAGGAAATGTCACCATTGAAAGGCAGGGAGAAGTCCAAAATTGTCAGGAAGGAGAAAGGGTTGTTTGACATGAACTGGGGGAAATAAGCAGAATAAACTTTATGCTTTTCTGTAGACCATGTAGAGATTATAAACTTGTGACTACCAAAAATGTCATCCCTGCTGAATCCTTAAAAATAAATTTCTAAATATTAAAATAGATAAGATTTGTTGGAGTGTGACAAAGAGAGTAGAATACCACCTCATACTTGATTTCCTCTATTATTAACATCTTACATCAGTATGGCTCACTTCCCTTAATTAATGCACAAATACTCATGTTAATACTAACTAAATTCATGCTGTATTAAGTGTTTCTTATTTTATTTATTTATTTAATTTATTTTTTGTACTGGGAATTGAACTCATGACCTTCTGCTTGTCAGGCAGGCGCTGTGCCACTGAGCTAAATCCCCAGCCATTGTATTCAGTCTTAGTTTTTACTTACTACTTTTTCTATTTTGGTATTCTATCCAGTATACCAGAATACACTTAGCTGTTGTGTCTCTCTGGACTCCTCTCGATTATGATGTTTCTCGGACTTTCCTTGCTGTTGATGACCTTCACGGTTTTGAGGAGGGTTGATTAAGTATTATGTAGATTTTCTTTCAGTGAGGGTTTTTCTGATTTTATTTTTCTGATTTGACTAGGCTGATAAAGTTTTCTAGAGGAAGAGTACATAAATAAAGTGCTATTCTCATCAAATCAAAGACTTGGTCTAGCAACATAATCCACCTATGCTGACAATGACTTTGATGTAGTGTTAGAATTCTTCACTGTAAAGTTACTTGTTTTATTTTTTATACTGCACTCTTTAGAGTGAAGTCATGTGATCAGTCTTCATATAAGAAGAAGGGAATTAAGCTTTACTTGTAGAGTATCTATATAAAGTATTTGTGAGGATTGTTTTTGAGAGAAAAAAAGACACAGAAAAGAAAAACAAAAAGCAAAAGAGACAACAAACAACAACAAGAAACCCAATACAATAACAGTGTAGTTTCACAAAACAAGACAATAGGAATTTGACAATGGTTGTAATAGTGCATATTGTTACTTTCAAAAGGGTTGCTTAAATTAACAGATATTGACATGTAAAATTGATCTGATCATTTGAATATTAACTGTTTCTTTTCCAATAACTAATAAAATTAGTAGTATAGTCATTTTAGCAATCTTATGTATATATACACAACTTTTACATAAAGTATTTGCAATTCTTCTGCATAATGTTTTTTCTTTCCCTTTGATTCAATAGTACTTATTTGTTGTTCAGATTGTCCCAACTTTGGTCATTGAGAGTTCTTACATTTGGCTTCTTCTTCCTTTTGATATACTGACTATGTTTCTTCTTCTTCTTCTTTTTTTTTTTTCTTTTCTACTTCTTGAATTTCTGGCACTATAGGATACTCTGAGATAATCTTGTATATTCCTGGCCCCTCCCCTAGAATTAGTCATTTGTCTAAGGAGTTATACTTCCTTTTATTGGAACATTAGAAACAAAGAGGCTTTACATTTTCTCAGTGCTACTTGGCAAAAGCTTAGTGCTTTAGATTTTCTCAGTGCTTCTAGACCTTCTCAGTTGATAAAGAAAAGAAAAAAATATGTGTGTTTAGTAACCATGTAATCCACATATCTATAAATGTTTCTAGATGTAGCCACCTTTATCTATACCATGCTAATCATAGGTTATTGCAGATGTTTCCAACTCCAATCCATTACTACATGATCATTCCAGCCCCTTCTGCATATTCGTAAACTGCCACTCCAACAGTGAAAAACCTGGCTCCCACCATCTGTTATCTATTTCCTTAATTGTTCAATTCCAGTATACATACAGAGTGGCTTCAGAATCATCCCAGCTGTTCTCCTTTTCTTGTTTTTTGTTCCAAAGGACATGCATTTGATAGTGGTCAGAGTTGACTCTCCAACTGCCTGCCTCCCTTATTGCCTACATTTGTCTGTGTCCATCCATCCATCCATCCATCTATCCATCCATCCATCCATTCATCCAACCCTCCATCTATCTGCCCATTCACTTCAATGTTTATGCAGTCAGCATGTATTTATAAAGCTAAGTGCAGTACATAGACTCTAAAGCAATATTACCAGTGAGAGCTAAATGAGTATGATTTATTATATTAGACTTTCTTATAACTGCATTCTCTTAATTCCTATGTCAGATTAACCAATATTTGTCATTCTTCCTGCAAGATATACTGTTGTTGCTTTATTGCATTCAGAAGTGTTTCAGTAACCCAACTACTTTTTATTTATATTGAGGTATATCTACTCCCATCATTTGAGTTTTGCATGAAACAAGATGCAGTTGTATTTATTTCTAAACTGAGTTGATCTTTTCACTTTATTATTGCTAAAAAATATTACATACAGTTAGTACAGTTAGGTATTACATCACCTATTGAATTTTCTAGTAAAACTAAGACCTACATTAGATATTTGGAAACTCCTAAAGAAGAGGTATTTAAGGGAAGGTGCTAAATTAAGCTGAACAAGATGATCAAAAATATCATGGATTTTTAAAAATATCCAGAGGAATTTTATGCCAATGATGCTTCACAGCTGAATTTAAATTTTTTGTATGAACCTTAAAGAAACAAACATAGGGAAACTAAGATGATTGCCCCTGGGAATCATTATGAAGGAAAGACAATGTATAATTTCAATTGTCAATAAATTTGTATCAATGAAAAATCTTGAACCTTTGCCAAAGATTAAAAATTAATGTACATTTGTAAGTTAGTATAAAATCTTTCACTTCAACTTTTTGTGATTCATTTCTCAGCCATTGATCCTAACTGTTGTGGAGAAAAAGGGTTTTGTTACAGTTTTATTCTTGAGGTGTGTTACAGAATTAGCAGACTTCTGTGGCTTAGTTGAAAAGCTAGTCATGACTAGAAATTTATATTCATAACTTTGATAACTGTAGTGATCATCTGACTGAGCACCTTTGACGTTTGCCATGTGTTGGAAATCTTGAAAATTTTGGGTGTTTTGCAATTTTGCAATTGCTTTTTCAAGTCTATTCTCTTCATTTTCCTTCCTCTCTGTGCCCACAAAACTGATCCGAAGAGACTGTCAAGGGTGATTCCTGGCTTTAGGGCTGCCAGCTGGATTAGGCTAATGTCACATCCCTATAGGAGCCTGGAGATCTGATGAGGCATGAAGAGTGGTTCTTCTGATTTCCTTCTCGCAAGGTCACTTAAACTAGTGTGTCCCTCAAACAAAAATCATTGTTTCTTTCAAGAATGATTCTTCTATATCAAGGTGTTTTCTTCTAGGTTCTGGTAATTATCTGTCTGCTCATTCTTTAACATAGAAGTGACTCCATATCTCTGAGATCCAGTTCAGTATAGTCTGCCCTTTTCCTTCTGATGTCCACTTCTCTGGGTGTGCCCTTTATTAAGAAATATTCTTTAAGTTATTTACAAAAAATTCACAAAATTTACACTGTAGTTTGCATGAAATAGAATCAATGAAAGGTAACAATGCTAGGGGGTGGGTTGTCTAGTTACCTCAATGCTTCCAAGTGACTCAAGATAAATCAAACTTTCTTAATCTTAGTTTCTTCTAAGATTAGTTCCCTGGCTGTCACATCACTTAAGAGGAGTGCTCTCATTGTACATGTGGGAGAGATTATGTAACCATCCTCTTCCAATTCTGTATCTAGGTAGAGAGAGGATGTTAGTGTTTGTGGAACACATACTAAGCGTTATATTAGATCATCTTCACCCTCACAACTACCCCGTGACTTGTGACGTCATTCTCATTGCATTTGATAAAATAGTCTCAAAGCTACCAGGCCTGTCACACACTAGATTGTCAATTTCCTTATCACACTGATGGCTTTGCCCCTAGAATGCTACACGATCTTTAGCAGACACAGATTCTTATTAACATTTCAAGTAGAATAATTATGGGTGTTGGAGTCAGGAGAGGAAAGGAGAGAGCATTAAAATCCGTGTCTGAATGACTTCAAAACCCACTGTAGTGTAGTTAGCAAAACATAATTCCTAACATTAAGTAGAAGATCCCAAATCCTTTTCTATGTCATTGTGAACTAGATTTTGAACTCTTCTAACCAGTTTTCTCTCTGTGGTTTTTGTCCTGAGGGTGAAGGAAGAATAAAGGCGATACAGCAATGGGGAACAGAACCTGCAGGCTTTATTAGAAGGAACAAAAGAAAAGTCCTTGCTAGTTGAGAGAGGCGTTAAGGGAGGGTGCCAAGGAAACCTAAAAATCCAGAGGCTTCTATATACAGCTTTTGGTGTGCAAAAGGGCAGATAGGTAGACGTATGAAAATGAAGGTACGCAGTTCCACTGTTGCTGTTGCTAGGTTTCTTGTCATCAGCAGATTTTTTTTTTTTTGGTACCGGGGATCGAACTCACAACCTTGCACTTGCCAGGCAGGTGCTTTTGCTGCTGAGCTAAATCCCGGGCCCTCATCAGAAGATTTTATTAGTCCTCTGCACTCCAATTAGGTCTTTGTCCCTTGTGCTCCAATTATCCAAGGCTCATCTCAGTTTATCCAGGTCCGGGCCTTCAATTTACTCAGTTTTGTGTCCTGAGCTTCTGATCTCCTTCTTGTATATTTGCTATTATAACTGTACTTGATTTAGACTTGATGTTTTATTAATTAACAATTGCCAGAAAAATATTTTCTAATGAATGGGAAACAATGATTTAGGTATTGTATAATCCTCCCATGCTAGAATGTTATTGCCCATAAAGTTAAAAAAAAAGAAAAGAAAAAAACCTGGAATTACCTAGCTTTTTTTTGGATATCAACCTTAAATAATAAGCATATGCAATTTTTCTTTTTGTATTTATTGACTTTTTTTGGAGACAGATTTTCACTGTGTAGTTCAGGGTGGCCTTGAACTCACGGTGATCCTCTTGACTCAGCCTCCAGACTGCTGTGATTACACCAGTGTGCCACCATTCTTGGATATATTTATTTACTTTTTAAAAATAGATTTGAGATTATCTTTTTTAATTTTTTGGAGTTGGGGAGAAAGAAATGGTTTTCCTAAGATTATTATATTCAGTCAGATATAAAGTCTTTATTTATTATTATAAAGTTAAGTCATTAACATTTCAAAAGTATTTTTGCTTTTTTAGCATTTTGGAATTAGACGATTCTATTACATGCCACTTACATAAATTTTAATAATGTACTTTTACCACTTTCCAAAGCATGTAAAGTTTTGTTGGCAGTCCTCACATAGTAATCTGTTCATCTATCTAGATTGTCAGAATATAGGAAATAAGAATGAGGATAAGGTAGTTTTCTGCTGTCAGCATATCAAGTGAATAGTTCCTAGGATTTGGTGCATTGCTCATTTAATCCCACAAAGTATCATGCAGAGTTTTATCATTTTCTTTTCTATAAGCATGTATACACATGTATGTATGTACCTATCTATGCATGCATGTACATGTGTGTATGTCATCCTTTTACTTCCCTGTCACTTGTTAAAAGTAACCTCATTGCTCAACTGTAGGTCTCACAACAGAGGTAAAGATAGTCTATAGTTGGTTTAAAATCCCATTACAAGTAAAATGAAAATCCAATGGTTCAGCACCTAATAGCTACCCTATTCTTTTAGTTCTTCATTATTCCTAGGGTCTTGACAGTGGTTTGGAACTTCACACAGATCTTAGGAGTATGAAGTGTGTAGAGAAATTCCAAGCCAAAGAGCAAGAACATTGACAAACATTTCTGTTAGGTTTTGTTGAATTTACATGATAGATTGTTAAATGAAATGGTATGAATATGATTATTTAGTTTCATATTAATCAGATCCTGGTTTATTATTTCTTCAAAAACTCATGGGTCATGATCACAGTGGGTCTGTGATTTTGAGTCTTATAAATATGGTCTTACCCTTGTGGTGTTATTAATATTAATTGCTTATGGACTGTTAAATTTCTCAGCTGCTGTTTGTGGTTTATTCTGAATTCTGTGGTTGGCATTCATTGTGTTCTTGAGATCATGTACTAATAAGCATTTTTGAGTTTCAGTCTGCCATTCTGAAAGGCACAGTAGCTATCCAGCCTCTGGACAGTAGTCCAGAAACAAAAATGCTTAGTTTTCTTGATATGTAATATTTTCTCCTGTGCTCTTCAGTTTTTTTCTGTACAAAATTACTGAATGAGAAATTTAACCTGTAAGACTCACAGTTTCCTTCTTTAAATTGGAGGTAATATTGGTACCTGTCTCATAGAGATGCTGTAAAGATTAAATGTGCAAATATTCCTTAAGATAATGAGCATGATGTGTAGCATTTGGTAAGTGCTAAATTAATGTCATCCACTAAAGCTATTAATATTCTCAGAATTGCAGAATAATCTGTAAACTCCCTCTTATTTGGGGATAGTGTCTTTAAACAACAGACATGTATTCTTTCTCATATCCGGAGGGTAGAACTCTGAAGTCAAGGTGTTGGGAGAGTTATTATTCCTCCAAAGCTTCCAGGGGAAGATCCTACCTCACTTATTCTAGCTTCTCATGCCTTTGAGAGTTCCATAGTTTGTGGCAGCACAACTCCATTCTCTTTCTTGGACAGAGATAGTGGCTATCTTCTTTCTAGAGTGTCTCTCTTCTTTATTAGAATACTAATTTACTAGATTACTGGCTCACCTTACTCCAGTATCATCTTAACTTAACAGCTGATCTACAACTACTGTATATCCCATTCTGGGGTACTGGGTTGCAGGATTTCTACATATCTTCTGGGGGAGGGAGGAATGTAATTCAATCTATAGCAAGAAAATTTCATTTTGTTTATTTCACTGGTGTTCTCACACTCCCTTTAACTTGCTTATGTGATCATTTATGTGGTCCTAACTTTATTTTTTTTTAATTGCTCAAACATTCCTCATTCTGACCTCAGCATAAGGTAAGAAGTAGCAACTTCCAATAAGTCTATTAATTTTTAGAGGTCACCAATGTATCATTGAATGAAATGGCTCACTGGGCTCTCTGAATGAGATCCTAGAAGACTTAGCATTTTTCCAAAAGGGAAAAGAAGTGTAATCCCTTTCCAATAGTATTTTCTGACCCATTAAACTCTAAGTAATGAGAAGGTATCCATGACAGCTTTAAGGAATGCAGTGTAATTTTTATGCTTTATCCAAAGGGACTTTAGGAACTCTATCATTAAGTTGTTTATTGTCTTATTTCCATCAAACAGAATAGTTCTGCCAAAGGTTAGCAAAGATCTTTTCTTTATGTCCCATATTACCCTTCTAGTATCTAACTTAATGTTTATTGATTATAAAAAAGCTAAGTTTAATAAAAGATAAATAAATAATTAAATAAAAGCACAGCACCTGTCAAACTCATACACAGTACTATTTTTGTATTCATATACACAGTTAGAAGAAGCACTCATTACCAAGATAACTCCTGGATTGTGATGAGGAAAGAGAAGGGTAGAAAAAGGATAGCCCTTCAGGTGGAATAAACTTTCAGGATATCTTTTCTGTCATATTGTTGAGAATGAACGTCAGGAAGTCAAAGAACAGAAAAGTTACATGTGCACTGTAGTAACTTTTAATGATTAAATACTACACGGAGGCTATAATCTGTCTGCCTGTTCATTTGAATAGGTGATAGTTACTTCTTTCTTACTTCATCTCTCATTTCACTTGTGAAATAGGAGGAGATTCTTTTCACACATTCATCACATCTTAGAAGGGCAGTTTTGTTGACCACAGCATTGAGGAATTAGCCTGTGTCCATTGTTTTGGTCACCGATTTTCACTCAATTGGAAAATAACCCAGTAGTTAATGAACTGACAACCAAATTTCTAGGCAAAAGTTTATTGATGACTTTTGCCTCAGAGAACATTTTTGTCAAGAACTACATGATTATAATCATGATGCATCCCATGGAACTTTGGTTGGAGAGGGACTTACTTTAGGATCTATGACTTAAAAGTTGAGGACTTCTGAATTACATCAGGGAATGTTTGTCTTCCGTGCTTACTATGATTTAAGCACAAAAAAATTTTTATTTATGGTAGAACTTGCTAAATATTAGTGGACCCAATCCCTTGAAGACTGTCACAAGGAGTAGGTATAGTGATATGTCTGCAGACAAGTTTCCAAGGTCCTCCATTATCCTGGAAAATGCTTGATTCATTTTACTTTGGCCTTTCCTAGCTACAGCTGATCTTGGTGAAGTTTCTTTTTCTCTGCTCTTGGCCAGACTGTCATGCTTTACATCATTAACCCTAAACTCTGGGGAGCTGATCCCATGACAGCATCTTTGATATTAGATTAGATCCCTTCCAGGCTACATTTAATTGACTGAACTCCTAGAGGGAATAGCTGGCTCTGGTTCCCTCTCTCTATTTTACTTGGCCACTTTTCTTTAGTAACTGACTTGCAAATGTACTGTGCCTCCATGAAGAAGGATGTGTGACAGATAAAACAAATGCCTATGATTCTGAATTCAGTTTTTCCCATCTAATAACATGTCTATAGTTACACCTGTCAATGAACTCTTTTCTTCTTTTGAATCCTATTCCTCCAACTAATAAGAAAACAGCTACTTAGCTCTTGTATCCTTCACACTGCCACCTTATCTATTTTTTTGAAATTTAAAGATGAAAAAGTACTGTAATTAAAATACCAGTTATTTTTTATTGGCTGAAATGCTTCTACTTCTCTTTTTAAACTTTTAAAATCTTTAGTTTATTAACAATAACTTTTAAATTCTAAACGTTTTGGCTGATCTTTTCTTTCCTTACACTAATTTAAAAAAACTACTTTGTTCTAAAATAAAGGTAATATTTCTCACCATCAAAAATTCAAACACAGATATGTAATGTGGGAGTAAAGTGACCAATGATGATCTATCCTTTAATCCCTGCAAAAAAAGCTCTAGTCTTTGTTTTTGGTGTGTTGTATGTATATAATGTCAAATTTTAATGTCAATGTCATTATCCAACAATTACAAATATAAATTTGGGAGATAATAGTTAAATTAATTTTTGTTTCTTCTCTAAAACATAAGAAGAAAATCTCAGAGTCCATTTTGAACTGTAGTTTTATAATTTATTGACATATTTAAAATCTGGTCAAGTCCCTCAAATCTCTCCTCCTAGGTCCCTTCCATCTCCCCAATGGTTCTTCGAGATGTGACATATGTTTTGTGATGTTACAGGGTACTGATGTTAGTTTCTTTGTTCCTTGCCCTCGGTCTTCCTTCACTTGAAATGGTAGCTCAGAGTGACGTTCATACAGACGAGTTGAGTTTGGGCTTTGCTACTTACTACTTGTGTGGCCCTGGGGACATGTTCTCATCTATGAAATAAGAAGCATGCTGATTGCTGTAGTTACTAGTTCTTAAATTTATCGTTGTATCTGAATAATTGTGATTCGTGGATTTGGAAAGTCCCACCTGCAAAGCACTGTTTCTCTTTCTCTTTTAGAAAGAAACAGGTAAGGAAGGTAATGACTGGGTCTGTACCCCTGAAATCTGTACAAGCTGTGTGCTGCCTCAAAGTCAGACTGTTTAAACCCCCACTGGTCCCTGTTCAGTGTTGAGGAATTCCTTTTATTCTTTACTATTTTTCTATTGATATAAGGAAATGAACTAGTTAGACTTTAGGTCTAGGAATTAAAAAAAATAATTTTAATTATTTTTTAAATTGACAAATACAAATTAAGTACATTCATCATATATAATCTGTCATTTTGAAATATATATACATTGTGGAAGGACTAAATGGAGCTGGTTAGCACTTATATCATCTCTCATAGTTATCTTTTTTTTTTACCATGAGTAAAAACTATTTAATAGAAATAAAAAAATGGAAAAACTTACTTCAAGGGGTGATCAAAATTACACTGTTTAAATTTTTTAAACAATTATAGTAAAAAACACACTATCATTAATTCCTTTCAAAATACTGTATTGACCTTTGTTTCAGAAAACCTTAACCCTCCATTCTACCATTTTTGCTTCTTTCTGAGGTAGTTTTGGAAGTCCTTTTTCATGTGGACAAACAGTTCCATTCTACATCATGACAACGCTCTGTGTCACACATCTCCCACAGTCATCTTTTTGTTGTGAAGAGATCATATAAAATCTATTCTTTTAGGAATTTTCAAATTATACTATATTTGGTTCTCTGCGTCTATAGTTTCTGAATCCTTACATTTAACCAACTGTGGTCTGAAAATATTTAGAAAAACATTGTATTAGTGCTAAACATGTATAAACATTTTTCCTACCATTATTGTCATCCCTAAACAATGCAGTATAACAACAATTTACATAGCATTTATGTTCTTTTTTTTATTTAAGAGAAAAAAAGAAAGACAAAAAGCAAAAGAGACAAACAGCAACAGCAAATCCAAAACAGTAATATTATAGGTCTACAAAACAAGATGACAAGAACTTGACAATGGTTGCAATATTGTGTATTGCTACCTTCAAATCGGTTGTTTAGATTAACAGATATAGACTTGTAAAATTGATCTAATCATATGAGTAATAACCATCCTTTCTCAATAACTAATGCATTCAGCAGTATAGTCATTTTAGTTATATTACATATACATATATACAGATTTATGTCTTTTTCCTTTTCCCCTCCTTCTTTCCTGCTTTCCCCTTTCCAATTACTTTTGCTTTTTGATCAGTTTCTAACCTTTACACAGTATTTATTGTAGATTTTGGATCATATCTACTGTTTCAGTTTCTTACATTAGGGAGAAAATATGGTATTTACACATGTGAGTTTGATTTTTCTCCCTTATGACTATGGTCTCAGTAGTGTCCATTTACTTATAGAAGTGTCCACGCAATCTTTCTTGATAGCTGAGTAGTACTCCATGGTATAAAAATGCCTCATCTTTTTTGTCTGTTCCTTGATTGATGGGCACTTGGGTTGTTTCCAAGATTTGACTATTACAAATTGTGTTACTATAAACATGAGTGCACAAATATCACTGTGGTATGATGTTTTCAATTCTTCTGGGAAAATGCCCAGAAGTGGGATAGCTGGGTCAAATGGGATCTCTAATCCTAGCTTCTTGAGGAATCTGCACACTGAATTCCACAGTGGT
>RJWM01026340.1:0-28207 GCA_004363535.1 Dasyprocta punctata | reverse complement strand
AGGTCTGACGTGCCTAACTGTAGATCCACAGGACGGGGAGGGAGAGTCAGGGTGGAGTGATCCCAAGAGGCAGTCGCTGAGGGTTTTTCAGAACTGATGAAAGATGACAGCCCACAGGCCCCAGCAGGGTCATTGTCTAAAAGGTCTGTCCTAGACGCATAGTGATGGTGTGGTACATCCAGTCAGGATGGTTGTAAGAGGGTTCATGTTCATAGTACACAGGCAGCACTGTGGGTCAGTAATAAAAAGACAGGCAGGCGTAGAAGACTGGTCAGATGTCGCTGTGAGGCACTTTATCTGGGGAGTTTGGATGGCTACCAGACATGCAGAGATGCTCACCTGCGTTAAGAACTGGTCAAATGCAAAGTAAAATCATGAAATGCTTTTGAATGTCCTTCAGATTAACAGAAAAGTCTGGCCTACCCAGCCTTGGTGTGGCGATTATGAAGTGGGAGCTCTCAGATGCTTTGGGGAGGGTGTGAGCCAGTGTGGTCATTTGGAGGACAGTCTGGCAGGACTCAGTGAGTTTCAGCATGTGCACCTGTGAGGCAGCGGTTGAACTTTGAGGATACTCCCCGTAGAGGAAAGTCTTGTTGATGTTTTTAACATACCTATAAGACTGTACTTTCCAGCAGGATTATTCATAATGACAAAAGTGGAAACAACCCAAATGTTTATTGGTTGAATGGAATATTGTAGAGCTGAGAAAATTAGTGAATGACCTTGATGGTGATAAGCATGAGTCATTCTCATGAACATGATGTTAACAGAAGGGCAATAGAAGTCACCAAGAAACACACGCAGTAGAATTCTGTTTAAAGATTCCTAACTGGGCATGGTGGCACACACCTGTAATTCCAGCACTCAGGAGGCTGAGGCAAGAGGATCATGAGTTCAAAAAAAGGTTCAAATGGACCAGCCCAAAATATATCATTTAGGGGTGGTAGTGATACACAGAAAAACAAAGCAGTGTTTGCCATGCAATTCTGAGTAGTACTTACCCCTGGAGCTGAAGGAGGGGTATATGATTAGGGAGTGACGTATGGCAAGCTTTTATTTTCTTGGCAGTATTTTATTTCTAGCCTGTAGTGACATCTTAGCAGATGTTTGCTTTTTCTTTAAATTGCATATGTGTATGTGTATATATGCATGGATTTTTTTCATCACCAAAAGGGAAAGTCTCAAAACAAATGAAAACCCATCACAAAGATGCAGCAGCAACGCAGAGTGGACCCCTGTAGCACATTGAGAAAAACTCACTGTTGCTAAATACACTGTTCAGTACTTTCATTAAGTATTAGAACTTTTTTTTTTTTTTTTTTTTTTGCGGCACTGGAGATTGAACTCATAACCTCACACCTGCCGGGCAGGTGCTTAAGCCACTGAGCCAAACTCCCAGCCAAGTATTAGAACTTAATAGTATAAGCTGGCCTCAGTGCACATGCCTGTATTCCCAGCCACTCAGGAGGGTGAGGCCATTCTGGGCATCTAGTGATACTCTATATCCAAAACAGCAAAAAAAAACCAACAGAGAATTGAAGAGTATAGAAAGGGCTAGCTGTAGGAAAACATGATCAGCCATGGAAAAGGAATGTTCAGGAATTGCCTTTGATCTGCTAGAATGACCTTCCCCTTAAAATTATGTAGTTTTGGTGGTATTGAAATAGTCATTCCCAAAGTCAAGGATTTCAGTTTTTACCGTGCATTGAGAGCGCACGCCCAGCGTGGTGTTAAACTCCCCGTGTGACCTGAGACCAGTTGGTAAGCTTCATGCCTGTCAGACAGGCCAGCAGCCCCACCTGTGTCACGGAGAGATGCAGTGGGGTCTGTGTGTGAAGTTCTCAGGACAGTGTGTTCACAGGAAGCGCAGGGAAGGCTCCGGTGCTGTTGGGTACTGTGGTAGTCTCAGCAGATGGGGCATTCTGATGAAATACTTCCACTCCTTGGGATGTCAGGGACTTGGTGGTCCGAGTTGCAGGGATTTTCTGTGCCTCTAAATGCACATGACAGAGCTTGGTTCTGTGTCTCGTGTGTGGAGCTGTGTCCCTCTCAGCAGCGCTTTGTTCTCTCGCCTCAGTACAGTGCTTCGTCTGTGTCGTGAGGTCGACTCCACAGAACCAGGTTCAGAGCTGAGCTGTCTTGATTCTGTTCATGCTCATTGGCAAATACACCAGTTTTCCTTTCAAAAATGACTCTGAACCCCTTTATGAAAGGTCAGGGTTTGTTTTGGTTCACTTACTATAAAAATGTTCACAATTGCATTTACTTTAGGTGAATTTGATAGGCAAACAATTTGTTATTTTAGCAAATTTTCTATAATTGACATAAAACATCCTAGTACTCAGAAAGATTTCTCAAGCCCTAGTTATCTCTTTATTTGTAATGAAATTAATTTTGCTTAACGAAATTAATTTTGGTAAAAAATAATGAAAGTTTGAATTAAAGGAAATACAGACTTTTCTTCCTAAGTTCAGTAATGGGAATTCTTGAAGGCTTCTGTGAAGAAGATATAGTAAGCTGGGCGTGGTGGCACATGCCTTTAATCCCAGCACTGGGAGGCCGAGGCAGGGAGGATCATTGTGAGTTTGAGACCAGCCTGGGATACAAAGTGAATTCAAGCCCAGCCTAAAATGCATAGTGAGACCGTGTCTCAAAAAATAGGGCTGGGAATTTATTAGCTCAGTGACCTAAATGCCTGCCTGGCAGGCGCAAGGTTGTGTTTGATCCCTGGTACCAAAAAAAAAAAAAAAAGTTGTAGTAAGCTTCAGTCAAGCCATTTCTTTTGAGTTTCGAGTTGCTGTATGCACAGATGGTGTAGTCTGCTTCCTGTGTGAAAGAAACTGTAAAATAGTCTGTGGTAGCAGAAGCGTCTTAAGTGCAGCTGTAAATGCGTGTGTTGTTGCGTGTGTTTCCCGTGTCAGCTGGGAACCTCTCCACTGCACCTGGCAGCACAGTATGGCCACTACTCCACCACAGAGGTGCTGCTCCGAGCCGGTGTGAGCAGGGACGCCAGGACCAAAGTGGACCGGACGCCGCTGCACATGGCCGCCTCCGAGGGCCACGCCAGCATCGTGGAGGTCTTGCTTAAGGTATGTGTTCTGTCTTTGCTCTCAGTACCACCGAGACTTTCTGGCTTTAAAAGAAGAAGAGAGCTGATTTTATTGAATGTCTACTTCCAGTTTTATCTGTGGTATCTCATTCTTTGGTGCATAAGCTGTCAGATTAAAATTATCAGAAAGTTTTCTTTGGTGGGGGGAACTTCCTTGAGGATTGCTCTTCATTAAATCAAACAATTAAAAACAGTCCTTTGGGTGAGGATCTGCAGCTTTGCCCTGATACAGCTTTGTTTTAAAAATGCTCGTGAAAGAGAAATAAGGCTTAGATGATTAACAAACAGATTAACAAGGGACATAAATGAGGATTTATCTTTACTCACCCAAATGCCAATAGGTGATGGAGAAAATTCTGAAACAGTGTTTTGGTCAAGAACTGACCTCTAGGGGAACCTGTGCAAAGAAAGACAATGCAGACCATAAATGCAAATCACATGTATTCTAAGTATTCTTTAGCTGCTTCTGAAGAAGTAAAAATGATTACCTAGTATATCCAAAACATTTTCATGTTGACATGAGATCAATATAAAATTATTGAGATAATTCACATTCTATTTTTTTGGTACTGTCTTTGAATTCCAGTGTTCACACGTAAATATGCACCTTTGTTTTGACTAGCCACATTCCAGTGCTTCGTGGCCACACGTGCCTCCTGGGTATCAGGTTGGACAGTGTATCTTCTTTATGTTGTGCCGATTATGAAAGCAAGGACATTTTTGGCTAGATGAGGAACATAGCATTAGACAGTTTTGAAGGTGTATTTGTAGTTTACTTTTACTACTTACACTTTTTGTGTGTGTTTTTTTGTTTGCTTTTATTTTTATTTTTGTTTTGTGTTTTTTTGTTTTGTTTTGCATACAGTTCAGGATGGTCTTGAATTTAATATATATAACCCAGGCTGACCTCAAATTTGAGGTGATCCTCCTACCTCAGACTCCTGAGTGCTGGTATTATAGGTGTGTGCCACCATGCCCAGCCCTCACGCCATTCTTAGTAATTAAAAAAAGAAATTGCCTGAAGCTGAGTAACTGGAAAAAAATTGCCTAATTTCAAGAAATTAGAAGGGAAGCATTTGGGGAAATTGGCATGATAGGAAAGTTACATAGATACAGAGAAGTTACAAAAGCTGAAACATATATTTAACACACACCAAGACTTTATTATATATTTGTTTTTGCTTAAAGCATAGTAACTAGTATTTCCATGTCAGAAATTCTTTGTATCTCATATATCAGCCATATGCAATATCTTATTTTTAAAAATGTTTTGTAGCATGGTGCTGACGTCAATGCAAAAGATATGTTAAAGATGACAGCTCTGCATTGGGCCACAGAACACAATCATCAAGAAGTGGTGGAACTTTTAATCAAATATGGTGCTGACGTACACACGCAGAGCAAATTTTGTAAAACTGCATTTGATATTTCCATAGACAATGGAAATGAAGATTTAGCAGAGATATTACAGGTAACTTGGCTTGTAATCAAAGGAGGCAGAGGCAGCTGTGTATGAGTCTCTAACAGACATTGGAAGGCGTGCGGCTTTCTACCTTGCGCTTGGGTATTTTAGACAGGCCTTTCTCTGCGGCACTTTCTCTGTGTTTATTACTGCCCGTCTTCTTGATGGGAAGACCACGGTCCTCATGTAACAGAAGATTAGATAAGGTGATTACTCTCTGTTTTAAGTTTCTGAATTCTTTTTCCAGGAATCTTACCTTTTTATTTTTATTGCACATTTGAATACCATATGGTTTTTAAAAAGTCTGTTATAAATTAGTTTATAAAAATTAAAAAAACTTTTAGCTACCAAAATAAGGTCCTTTGAGTGATACTGTCTTTATCATTCTGATTATTTTTCATCATCCTCTAAAAAATCTGTATTGCTTGTAACCGGCATCACTTATCTTTTCAGCTAGAGGACATTGATAAGTTCTCTTTACTTAGTGCCTCTTCTTGCCTATCTTTTTTGTATAATCCTCTTCTCTGAGATCATCTGACTCCATTGAATTTCCACGCATTACATATAAGACATTCTATGTTCAGAAAAGTGAATTTCCCATGCTCTTTCTTCCTCTTTACATGCAGGCGTGTGGTCAGGGTTGGGGCTGAAGGCGGGGGCAGTTCCTCAGGGAGGCTGTGCTCCACGTATGTAGGGTTATAGACTGCCGGAGGTAGTGGCGGAAATCACTTAGATAATTTCCCTAGCCACAGAGCAGGAGATCTTCCAGTCTTCAGTTTCAGATTCTCATTTCTCCTCTCATAGGGTTTGGCTGCTTTATTTAGCACGGCATCTTGGAATGTAAATTTCTAACTATATTTTACATTGCACTCAGTCCATAAACTTATGTTTTCATTTGTATTATGTGGTCCTTCTTAGAGAATGCTCCCTTATGTGTGTATTTGTGCTACTCTGAGAATCTGCCACATATTCTGGTTATAATTCTGAAAACCCTGTGGTCCTGTTTGCCTAGATTGCTATGCAGAACCAAATCAACACCAACCCAGAGAGCCCCGACACTGTGACGATACACGCCGCGACCCCACAGTTTATCATCGGACCTGGAGGGGTGGTGAACCTAACAGGTCTGGTATCTTCAGAAAATTCATCCAAGGCAACAGGTATTGAGATGCATATAGGACAGCTGTTGGGATTTGTGCGGTAGTAGGTATTCCTCCTTTTAAGAAAGGACTTTCGGAGAATCAGGGTAAGATTCCACCGGCTACCTTAGTATCTTTTATATTGGCAAAATTTTTTCTAATCTGAAGAAAGGTGATCCTACAAAATGTACTGTAGTATTACCTTTTAAAAGCTAATGCTTCCCAAGCTGTATTGAAGAGTTGAATAAAGTAGAATACAAAATGGAAACTATGCATTGGAGTAAGCATGTTAAGAATTTCTGTTTTTCTCTCCTTCCAGATGAAACGGGTGTGTCTGCTGTCCAGTTTGGAAACTCCTCTACATCAGTATTAGCTACATTAGCTGCCTTAGCTGAAGCTTCTGCTCCGTTGTCTAATTCTTCAGAAACTCCAGGTTAGAGAAGCACGTTGCCTGTGTGCAGTGGAAGCTACAGATTCAAGTGCTTAGGAAGGCCTGGGAGATCCAAGAGAGGCCCGAGTGGGCAGGGGTGAGGTTACGTCCAGCCCAGGGGCCAAGCCGGCCCAGGCGTCTGCTGCTGAGTGCTAGTTGGCTGAACGGGCTTTGTTGCTTCACAGAAAGCCTGCCTGTTTACCCAGTTTGTCCCATGTTTTACCAGTTTGTGACTTTATTTAAATACAGATTATAAGCCTGTATGAAGTTACTGTTTTATAAATTGAAGTTTTAGTGGTCCTGTTAGAATGATCCAGACGTGTTGCCTGACAACAGTAAATAGTGTACAGAAACTACTGAGGGTTCTTCCTAGATGGCGACATACAGTGTTGGCAAATTGGTCCAGACAGGCTTTGCTTCATACTGAAATAGTGTTGGTGTCCATATTTTAATCAGGAAATTTAAACCCCAAGAAATATCCTTACTGTAGCTTTAAGCCATTATGTTTGGATCAGTGTTTATGATAGTGAAGAATAGTTGTCACTTAACTAAGTTAGTGGTTTTTTTAAAGGCTTGAACAATAACAATTCATTGAACATTTACCGTGTGCTAGGCACTGTTGTAAATGATTTTATTTTTGGAGACAGAGTTTCACTCTGTAGTTCAGGCTGGCTTTGAACTCACTTTGTAGCTCAGGCTGGCCTTGTACTTGCAACAGTCCTCCTGCCTCAGCCTCCTGAGTGCTGGGATTACAGGCGTGCATCATGCTGGCTGTAAATGTTTTACTTACAATCTCATTGCTCACTGTGATTTTTTTTTTTAACTTATGAAGTGAAAAACTTCTTCCTATGTCTTTTTAGTTAATTATTGATAGCTGATATTTATCTATTCCCCAGTTTCTTCAGTATCATAATCAAACCCTTTTAAAAGATTTTTTTTCCTACTCTTTATTAGGGTGTCTTCAGATTTTTCTAAATTACCTTTGGCCACATGCAGTGTGTGTGTCATGGTGTTGATGGACTGCTTTTATAACTGACTTCGGGATTTCTTTAGGAGCTTTGTAACCGCAGAATTTGTCCAAGAGAACTGGTTCCAAGACTGAGATGTGGTCTTGGTGGAGCACATCCTTGGCACGAGGCTGTAGCTCAGTCCCCAGCACCGCAACAGAGAGGACAAAAGGAAAAACTGACTTCATTGGTGGTTTCTATTTGCTTAAACTTGAACATTTTATAAATTAAATTGGCACATACCTGAAAATTAAATAACTAAAGTCAGCTGACATTTAGATTTTTGGCTCAATGAATGGGTCACACTAGCTTTTTTAACTTCTACCTTTAAAAATACTATGGTCCAGTTTGGGAGAGTTAGTAATTTCAGTTGGTTTTTACTGGACGGGACCTACACTGTTGTGTGAACACAATAAAATTTCATTTGCATGCTGAATCAGAGTGGTGTCTTTTGAAGGTATTAAGAGCTTGAATTAAGTGAGAGTCGAGGTAAGGGTGTTGCTGGTAGCGCTGTGTGACAGCTTGCTGAGCCTGACCGGAGTGCAGTGGCTTCCCGCCGCTCACTGTCTGTGCTGCAGGGTGGATCTGCCACAGGTGGCTTCTTGGCTGGCCTGTTTCTTTTCCCATCAATCACAATCATCCTGATTTTAGAAATGTTTGAAAATACATATATTTTCAAGGGCAGTTTGGGATATGAAAAATGTGTTACGTGCGCCTCCATTTTATGTGAGGCCAAGCAGGTCGTGGAGGTCGAATTATCTTTTCTAAGGTTACGGCTTGTGCTCACAGTCTCATTCCTGAGTTCCATGTCTGTAACCCTGGTGATACACTTTCCGCTGCACTTTCTTCAGGTGATCTGTGGACTGTCTCTGTTCAGATATTTGTCATTGGTTTGTGTTTTTTATCATTTGTCTTCTAGCAGGGTCTGACTTTTTTTAGTAGGCTGTGGTGATAAGTGTTCTGCTAGCATCTTGCTGATTTTAAGTGATGAAAAGGTGGTGTGAGAACTATCCGTGCACTACTTGTTACTGCTCGTATCCTTCTAGTTTACCAGCAAAGTGTTGTAATAAACACTTCCCGGAAGAACGGAACGTCGCAGCTGATGGCTGTGTTCTGAGTGCAGACTGCAGGCGGGCTTGGTGGGATAGAAAGAGCAGGCCCTTGAGATCAGCCGGGGTGTGTGCCCTTTCACTTGGTCTGGCTTTTGTGGTTGCAGTAGGACTGTTTTGTCATACAAAACAAATTTTAATAGCAGTCACAGGAAAACCTCCTAAAGTCTGTTCAGATGCTTTTGTTGCAAAACCAAAGGATGCCTGTGTTATGGGTGTGAGGAGCCAGTGTAACTGCGGGTGGTCAGTGCTTGATGTGGACCGCATTGCTATTCAGAGGACAGCAGTCACTTCAGGCTGGAGCTGGGGAAGGCTAGGGGGAGCTGCGCGCTGGGTGCTCACCCAAGTGAGGGTTCTAATTACCATTCCAAAATGAAGAGATGGGAAGCGGGCGACTGTGTGTTGGGAATTGGATGCAGAGAAAAAGCCCTGTCTTGGAGTACATTTTTCCACAGGAGTCACAGTCTCGTCTTCCTGCCAGAGTTTCCAAGTTACCTCTGGGTGGGTCATGGAAACTTCCTAGAGGAGTAAGGAGGAATTAAGAAAATGTTGGGAGGGTGGGGGAGAACATTGTAGAAAGTGAAGCTGTAGAGGCAGAAAGCTTTTCAGGGGACCTAGTGGCCAGCATGACTGAGCCCAAGGAGTGGGAGTGTAAACCAAGGTGGTTCAGGGTGAGGTTATCAAGACTTCACATGGTCCTCGTGCTGAGCCTGCTGGTACAGGCCTGTAATCCCAGCGTTTCGGAGACTGAGGCAGGAAGGGTGCAAGTTTGAGCCCAGTGAGAGCCTTTAGTGAGTTACCAAAATCCTGTCTCAGTAATAAATTGCCTGGGCATGTAAATTATCAGGTAGGTTTAGAAAAATGTTCTGGAAGGTATTTAGTTAGAGGTCTAACGCAACCAGGAATGAGATGTACTGTACGTGAATAGGGCTTTGGCCAGGAGCTCGTGAGAACTGAATGGATTTGGGAGTTATTTGGGGTGTGGAATTGGAAGGTGTGATCGCCTAAGCTGTGAATCTTCTGTCTGCATTGCAGTTATCTGTTCCTTTTGAAAATAGCCTTGTGATCCCCTTAACCAGCTTTTCCTTGCTTAGCTTTATTCTTGTTGTGTTCTGGTCGTATAATACCTTGATGAAATAGAAATCCGAGGTCACTTTTTTTTATCTTTAGGTCAGTTTTAGTGAGCCGAGAGAAAGGTGGTGTCTCCAAAGGTATGATGTGGCTGGTAGCTGTTGAAAGTTTTCACTTCTCCCCCAGCAGGGAAGTTTTGGGCCCGGTACCTGGCGCGTTGTTTTTTTTGGTCTGTTTTTAAAATAGGGTAGGAAAATGAAATTGGCGTTAAGGATAATTAATGGGCATCATGAGTTCGTTTTGGGTCTTACTTTCAGGTTTGAGTGCAGGTATACCTTTTAAATATTTCTTTAAGTATTTCTGTATAGAATTTTACACCTTTTAGAGCTTTGCAAAAAACAGTGTTCTTCCGTGCCTTATTTTGGTTTTATGGCATTATAATATAAAAGTTGGTTGAACAAGGGATCTCAGATATCTTCAAAAGTGTTACCCATTAACTAGCTCTCTTTAAGTACTACAACCTGACTTTTTAGTTAGATGAGTGAATATTTGTAGTGTTATGGTTACTTTTTATCCAGGGAGTTTTACATTGTGGAATATATGTATATATTTTAAATTAATGATCTTCTTAGAGCTTTTAGATTTTCTCTTTTATATGTTGTGTTATTTTTAAGGTTTATGGGGGCTGTGGGGGCATGCTCAGTCTTACTCTGTAATTGGTTTACTTTTAATTTTTTCTTAAATACTTTACCATCACACAATTTGAAAGAAAGCTTTTAGATGAAAGGAAAGAACTCTGTTATTTAATGACAGTCATTATAAATAGTGCAGAGATGAAAGTTCTTGAATTATGCCTTGATTTTGTGTGATCTCAGAAATTTCTTATGTATGATTGTGGTTTAAAATATTGCTATTTGTACTTAGCATTCAACCAGTGAACATTTCTTTTTCATATGGATATTTTTTAAAAAATCAAAGCAATAGTTGATGCACGTGAAAGCCTTAGTAGTTGTTCTATTGAATACGTTGCTGTTTTATGCCCTACACTTGGTTTTGTGTAACTACCTTTCTGAAATTTTCTTAAGTGCTTAGTGACAAAACTAAATTATAGTTTAAGGCAAGCAGAAATAGTGAGCACACTCAAAGCAAAGGCTGTTCGCATTTGTAGTATTCTGGGTTTGTGTTGTGACCTTTGATTACCAAAGAACCTTGTACAGGTAGAAGCTAGACCTCTGGCCATAGATGTGTGCTGAAAGCTAGGTTCTGGGGTTTGTCTTGCCTTTTTGCAAAAGAAATTCATGTGTTTGCGGCCTTTCTGTCTTTGGAAGCTCTTTACTGCCTTTGTCTTCACGTTGTTAGATACGTTCACTGATGTTTACTTCTTCTTCCAGTAGTGGCCACAGAGGAGGTGGTTACAGCAGAGTCCGTGGATGGTGCAATTCAGCAAGTAGTCAGCTCAGGGGGTCAGCAGGTCATCACCATAGTTACAGATGGGATCCAGCTCGGAAACTTGCACTCTATTCCGACCAGTGGAATAGGCCAGCCCATCATTGTGACCATGCCAGATGGACAGCAAGGTTAGTAGAGACATTTATATCAGTTGGTGCGATTTTCAGTTCTCAGGAAACTGGGACGTATTTTCCAAAGTGTTTACTTTGGCCTTGAATTATATTTTTGCAACCTTTTGTAACAAACATAACTGCCTAATTTTACCTCCTTAGGCTGATAATGGAAATGAGTTTAAAGCTGGGTGTGGTGGCATATAGCTGTAATTCCACCACTCTCAGTGGTTGAGACGGGAGGATTGAGTTTGAACCTAACCTGGCAATTGAGCAAGACTCTGACTCAAAATATTTAAAAAAAAAAAAGGTGGGGGGGGTGTGCTGTGAGGTCCTCAGTTCCAGCCCTGGTACCACCAAAAAACAAAAAAAAACTTCAATACCACCACAGATAGTATAGACAGTGAGGTGTTCCGAGTCAGCTTTGGAAATGCTTTCTTGCACTGATTCATGGCAGTTTACATATCTGACAGACTTTTAGAAATCCCATGGAAGAAAAGCTTTTTTTGTTTTCTTTTTTGGGGTGTTCCAGGAATCAAACTCACAACCTCACACTTGCAAGGCAGGTGCTTATGCCACTGAACTAAATCCCTGGCCCTATTTTTTGAGATAGGGTCTCACTGTGCAGTTCAGGGTGGTCTTGAACTCACTCTGTAGCCCAGGCTGGTCTCAAGCTCACAACAGTCTTCCTGCCTCAGCCTCCCGAATGCTGGGATTAAAGGCATGTGCCACCACGCCCAGCTAGAAAAATTTGAATAGCAAGTTGAGCTTAGGGCTTGCAGTAGGAATATGGTGGCAGTTTTTATATGTTTATTGTGAATTTCCCCTTTTTTTCCTCTTGAAAGTCACAAAGAATATCAAGGTGAATGAAACAAAAACTCAGATAATTAAACGTCTGAGAAAAGCTCAAATTCTACATGTTAAGAGCTGCCGAAGCACCTAAGGCCAGCACAGCCACGGCAGAGGGCTCCTGGAAGCTTGCGAAGCACGTTAGAGGGAGGAGAGGAAGAGGCTGGGAAGTGCTGCCAGTGGGGATCAGCATGAGGGAGCAGAGGCCTGGGGAGGTGGAGAGGGCATGCGGAGTGCAGTGTGCCCACACACACCCCTCACGCCCCGTTCCGTGCCCCACAGAGAGGAGGTGGCCCGGGTTGCAGAGGCTGCCTCTCTGGAAAGGGAGGGAACTGCTGGCAGGGGAACCTCTGCAGCAGGAGTGGCTTTGAGGGCAGAGGAGGTGTGGCCTGGAAGACATGGATTTTGCATGGAAGAGGGAGCCTTGGGCTTGAGGGCCTGACTGCTCTCTCTGCAGCCTGCTCAGACCTGCCCAAGGCCGGTCCAGGGGTTGACCCAGGCCTCGGTGCTTTTGAACAGCTATAAAGAACCAATCCTAATTGTTTACAAGCAAAGGAAACACGTAAGAATTTTCTATCTGCTTAAAAAATGGCAGATAGAAAATTGTCTCTAAAATGGGACATTATACAGATGAAAATTGCTGATGAACAAATGGAAGGAAAGCCACAATTTTGGAATAGAAGGCCCAGAATCATCAAGTTCTTGGTTCTTCCTGGTTAATTTGTAAATTTGCTACGTCATAGTAAAGACCATTAGTTTGCTCAGGCTGCTATAATATAACATGGCACACAGGCTGGGTGATGTGAGCAGCAGAAAGGCATTTCTGTCTGGAAACTGCAGTCCAGCGTCCTGGTGCTGGCCTCCCCTTGCTGGCACGTAGCCACCCAGCTGTGGCCTCACGTGGGCCGCTCAGTGTACGTGGGATCTGTGTCCTGACCACTGTGCTTGTAAGGACACCTGTCACAGTGTGTCCATGGGATTAGGGTACTCGTGGGACCTCTTTTTGCCTTCAGTACTTCTTGGGAGGCCTTGTCTCCAGTGGAATCCCAGTCCGAGTTATTGGGGGTTACGACTGCTGTATGTGAATAATTCAGGGATGGGGGCGCCACACAACCCAAGTCTGTATCAGAGATCAGAGAGTTTTCCAGATGGTTCTGTTGTATTGATGGTGAGAGGAGGAAAGAAGACAAATAAGGAAAACTCTGGAAAAGAAGTGGGCCTTACTGAACATGAATATAAGCATCAGAATGCTGCTCCCTAGATGATGAGGACGGTTTTGCATGGCCCTGTTGTGCAGAGCCAGGGCTGCGCTCTGCATTCATTTTCCTGTAAGGAGCCACAAAAGCCAGGACCAAACCCAGGAATCCTGTCGCAGGACAGTCTTACGATGTGTTCATGAGAGAGCATGACAGACAGCTCGCAGGAAAGAAGCTGTGCGCTTGTGTAGGAGGCGGCGAGTACAGGCAGAGCAGCGGGCTGGGTGTGCGAGTCCGTGTGGCGCACTGGAGGTGCATGTGCACTCCCGTTTCCACGTAAAGCGGTGCAAGAGCACTCGGGAAACTAATCCGAAGGGATTGGATGGTAGGGATGGCCCTAAGACCTCTCCAAGTGTGCTCGTTAAATATTTTGATTTTAGAGCCCTGTGAATGAACATATTAAAAAATTTAAAAACTACATACCGTAAGTAATAAGTAGATTTCAACTCAAAAGCAAGGCTGTGTTTTGACATTGTTTGGAATATGTGTGTTTTAAATGAGCAGCATCAGTGAAATTACTACCAATTTTATTTCTATCACAGCCACCTGAGAATGAAGTAATACGTGTTTCTCATTGCAGTGCTAACAGTGCCTGCAACAGACATCGCCGAAGAGACCGTCATAAGTGAGGAGCCCCCAGCTAAGAGACAGTGTATTGAGATAATTGAAAACCGGGTGGAATCTGCAGAAATAGAAGTAAGGAGTCTTTTACCCGGTGTGTTTAGCGGCGGTCATCCAAAATAAATTATTTTTTAATTTTTTATTATTTTTGTCTTTTATATTTATTACAGTGTTTTGTTTTTTTGATACAGAATGAAAGTGCATGGTATTATCCTTTTGTTTATTTTATTTTATTTTTTTGCCTTATGCATATAGCAAACCTTCAATAAATAAATATTGAATGAATGAGTGAGTGCAGATTTGTTTGTAATAAGCCTGCTGTCTGGTGACCTTGGCATGTCTTCGGTTTTCCCCTTCCATCGTTTACTGTCTGTTTTTCTGCTCCTTGTCGTTCTCATGAGTCACTACAGGGAAATACAACTATATACCGACAAAAGACATTTTTTTCTTGCCAAAGTGAAACTTAGATGCCTAATTGAGCTGGCCAGGGTCCTCTTAAAGAAGGTTGATGTCTCTCTAATGGGTTGTGTTTTTTAAAATAGTGTATAACAGCTAAGATTCACCTTCTTTTTCTCCTCATGAATTGATTTATAAGTGTACACTGGTTTATAGTGCAAACCACAATTATCCAGTTTTTTTCTCACATAAGTGTAAATAGTTTCCTGAATTTATAACTTACATAAAACGTAAACAGTTGTGTTTGAATAACTGTTGTGTAAACAGATCTGAACTTGAAATCAGTTAAGCCGGGTTTTGAATACCCTCTGTTGACTATCAACTTTAAAGCAAATTATCTTACCTTTCTGAGTCTGTTTTATTTTCTTCTAAACTAGAATCCAAAATAATATCTCCATTTTAGGGTTTTTATTTCAAAAGCATACACATATAGTATACTTAGAGTACCTGTTATATGCGTAGTAAATTTGGTGAATATTTAGTAGTTCATAAAAGTTTTTGTTACCACAGGAGGAGAACTTGTTGTAAAAATTCACTAAAACTCCTAGCAATTAGAATATACCTTCCTATATTCATTTGACTATCAGACTGCTACATCTTTGGTTATATTCATAAATAATGCATTATGAGTTGAAAAGAATCTGATTAATGGTTTAACCAGAATGTCTGGTTGAATTACAACTTTATTCAATGTGGGTTATTGTATTTCTTCAAAATCTAAAGTGATAAGCAGAAAGATGAAGTTCCTACTAACAGTTCTACCAAGTAGTATCAGCATATTTATTATTTAATACTCTTTATTGTCATTTTAAATTACTTGAATTTTTATTAAATATAAGATTATCCAACAAGTTGTGTTTCTAATGATGAATGTGAAAGCCAGTACCTTTTTTTGCCAGTGACCAGTAAATATCTCTGTTTCCTAGTTCTGCCTGATTCTCTTCTCTTTCAAAGATGAGAGAAAATAATTGTAATAATAAGAAAGTGGGAATTGAGGTGTATTAATTAACTAGGACCAAGGACACTGAATTTTAGGGAGATGGAATTTTAGCTTAGAGTGAATAGTAGGGTTTTGTTGTTTTTTGTTGTTTTTTGTTGTCAAGACAGAGTCTTACTACATATTGCAGGCTAGCCTTGAACTTGCTTATGTAGCCCAAGCTGGCCTCAAATTCACATCGATCTTCCTACCTCAGCCTCCCGAGTGCTGGAACTACAGACTTGTACCGCCAGGCCCAGCTAAGAGCAGCATTTTCTAATTTTTTATTTTCATCACTGGAAATGCTGAGGACAGGCTTGCAGTCGTGGAGAGACCATGGCCACACTGTGCATATGGATGGTGGAGGTGGACTGGAGTTGGGAAGGAGGAGATGACCTCAGGGGTCATGGCAAGCTGGGGAGTTGTGGGTGTATCATACCTGAAGTCATGCCTTTGAATTTTTATTCTTAGATTACCAGTAGTGTTATTTTGGGGGCAGGCTTTTGCACTGCTTTGTGAAATAACAGCCTCTAACCTGAAGTTTATATCAGGTAGTGGTTCTCAGCTGTGGCAGTTTCGATCCCAAGTGACTTGGGCAATGCCTGGAGACTCCTTTGGTTGTTACAGTTAGCGGCAAGCCTCTGGTACTTGGCAGGTAGAGTGGACGTCCAGTGATTCTCTGGACAGTGCTCAGAACTTAGGTGCTCCAAAATACCAGCCCTGAGATTGAGGAACTCGGAAGGGATCTAAAGATCACCCCCTATACTGAGTCCAGCTTCATCCATTTTCTTTTTGTGTTAGTGCCTGCAGTTGGCAGAGTGACTGTAAAGATGACACAAACTTACCTTTGTAGTGCTTTCCACCTAACAGTGGAAAATCAAAGGCTTCCCCAACAGTCCCTGGGAAAATTAGTTTCAATTTTATATAAAATTTATGTAAATTTTGTGGCATTTACTTCTGCATTACAGCAATGTAGGACTTTTTAGGGAGGAAGATAAAAGCAAGACACTAAATTACGATAGTGTATACACTTACGACCACCTCTTAATGTTACTGAATTGATTCTTTTGGAGAAAGTGTGCTGTTTCCCGCTTTTCTGTAATAAACATGAGCCAATTGTCAACTGAACTTAATCTTCATACATGTGGGGGGAATAAAGTGTCACAAATGCCTTAGGAATTGCAAGACGTCTCTATTCCTGTGTGAATCTGGAAAGGAGCTTTACTTTCTGTTACTGGATGAGAGGTGAATACGTGTATTAGTGAATTTTGTTTATTTTTGAGATTAGCTTTTTTTCTTTTTCTTAATTCTGGGATTGGCTCAAATGCAGGACCTCATGCATGTGGATAAGCCCTCTACCACTGAGCACCCCCCAGCTCTATGTATGAAATATCTATCTCCTTTAACCAGGGCTGGGTTGAGATCCGTAGTATTCTTTTAAAAATCTCTGTAGATGGTAAACAGTAGTATTTTATTTAAAATTTTTAAAAATCTATTTCTGAGGCTTGAGCTCAGGAACGCTCTACCACTGAGCTACATCCCCAGTCCTTTTGTTTTTTTATTTTTTTAGTTTGAGGCCGGGCTTTACTGGGTTCCTAGACTGCCCAGAGCTCCGGGCCCTCTGGCCTCTGCTCCGGGGGTTGGGATCCTCCTCGATTGGTTAGAGGGCTGTTGAGCTCTGTGGCTTCTCGGTGGGTGTGGAGGCCCTGTTGCAGCTGCGGACAGTTTGGAGATGGCTGTATTTCGAGAAACATTTACAAAAGCAGGATCATCTTTGCCACATTCAACTCAGGGCAGTTAGAAAACTGATCTTCACACACAAGCAAACATCTCACACATGTGGCCTAGTCCTGCCCACCCTAGTCTAGTAACCCAGCACTTCAGGAGGCTGAGGCAGGAAAGTTTTAGGCCAATTTGGGGTACATAACAAGATCTTGTCTCAAAAAACAAAAGCAAAATGAATGGCTCGGAATATGGACCTGCAATCAAATTTAGGTTTGAATTTTATAATTTTTAATTAATCAGTTCAGCTTAACTTTTCAAACTTGGCTTCCTCATCAACAAAAGTGGAAAAATAGTATCTACAATATAAGATTGTTGGCAGGATGAAATGAGAATGTATATGAAGGATTGATGCAGTGGTGGGCACATAGTAAGTGTTCAGTAAATGTTAGTTGCTGTCATTATTCTAAAATTTACACGGAGGCCTGGCGTGGCAGCACATGGGCGTAATCCCTCACTTGGGAGGCTGAGTGAGGGTTGTCTCGAGTTCGAGGCTAGCCTGAACGATGTAGTGCGACCCTGTCTCAAAAACAAAGGAAAAAAAGTTTATTGCTGTTGGTGCATTTTAGATGTGCATAATGATCACATTCATCATAGGGGATCTGTACCTGTACCTGATAGATCTTGATTCTTTTTCCCTTTCCGCCCCTCCCCTCCTTATTTACAAAAGCTTTGTTTTCATGTTCTCCGTTTTAGAAGGAAAACTTAAAACTTTGTGGTGTGGTCGAAGATAAATCACAGTCATGATTTTTGAGTTTATAATACTCAAAGCAAAATACAAACTTGGATGTTAGAAAATTATATATCAAAAATGATAAAATTGTTAGAGATCATTGCTGTTAACTAAAACAGAAGGAAGGAATAATGTTTAAAATCAAACAAGCTCCGTAAAACAATAAAAGCGTCCCTTTTTCGCTCATCCCAGTAGCTAGCAGTAACATTGCTCTGGTTTGGCGGTGTGACACAAGTGAAATAGCTTCCTGTCGCCGCCAATTGTTGATCGTTAGCAGACTTTTTTTTGAGAGTTCTTTAAATTGGACTGTTGACAGGAAAGTGTGTGTGTGCGCGCGCTGTGTCTGTGTACACCCGTGTGTGTGTGTGTGTGTGTGTGTGTGTGTGTGTGTGTGCACGTACCCGTACCCGTGTGTTCGTGCTGTGGATTGATCGCGGGACTTTGCACCCAGTAACTCTGCGTTCTGCTCGAGTGAAGCCCCAGCCCCAAGAGGAGAACCTCAGTGTTAATCTGAGTAGGCTGGCCTGTGCTTATTTTAAAATGCCAAGTTTTCATTGTGACTGTATTGCAAAAGATTAATGCAACAGAATTGGCATTTCTATTTCAATATAAATGTCAGATGTCAGGCTCTCGTGTTATTAACATTTGAATCAACTAAATTGCCGTTTGCATTAAGGAACTGTCTTTTATGTTCAGGGAACATTCAACACAGAAACAAAGGACTTCTGTGAGTAAAGTAAGAAGTGGCAGTTCCCACTTCACAGAGATTGTTGCTTTGAAGTGAGGGGGCAGGAGATTCTTCCCTATATCTGTATTCTTGAAAGAAGTGAAAAAATCAGTAACACTAGTCATGCTCTTAATGTATTCAGAGCAGTACTAATGATCCTCATGTCTCAGATTTTAGATTTTGTTTTAAAAAGCTACAGTGTAAAATGAGTTTTTCTTTGGCCTGATAGGCAGAAGGGAGCGACCCTTTCCTGCGTGTGTGCTGCTGCTAGGGGCTCGGCTGCTGCCTGAGGCGCGCACGGCCCTGGGTTTGACCCCAGTGTGTGTGTGTGCATGTGTGCATGCGTGTGCACGAATGTGTATGTGTTCCATTTCTCAACAATAGACAAAAAGGAAACTAGGACTGAACTACTTTTCAGCTTTCAGGCTCTCTGTCTCAGTTCGCCTTTGTCTTGTGCAGCGGTGGTGAGTCACTGGCGAGTCACTGGCTGACCCCCATCCCACGCGACACCTAGGGTTCCCTCCGGACCCACCCAGTGTTGCGCTCCTTCATGATGAGGGGCTCTTAGGAGAGAGCACTTGGCATGCGGGTGCGGGGCCAAGCAAGCCGGCAGTGGGCTCTGAGGCCCGGGAGCGGGGCCCCTGCCCTCACCCTCACCCTCGCCCTCGCCTTCGCTGCCCTCTCCCTGGAGTTGGGGAAGGAGGGGCGCAGCCTGCACACTGCTGGCCTCGGAGGCGAAGGCGTCTCTTGTGCGTGCATGTGTGTGTCCTCGGGGGTTCGTGGGCTCCTCCTGGCACCTGTCACTCCCAGGTCTGTGGCCGCCATGGGGAAGATGTTGCGCCAGCCTCATTCCAGTGTGACAAAGGGGTGGGGCCCCGGGAAGGCAGGGGAATGATGCCTGCTTCTCCACGTGGACTCCGGGGACAGCGCATGGAGGGGAGGTCACGGTTCCGAGTGGACGCGTGTCCGGAGGTGCGGTGTGCAGGGAGGGAACCTCGTGCTGTCCCTCCCCACAGGCTGCCTGGCCCCGCACCTTGACTTCCCGCTGGCCTGGCCTGGCCTGTCCACCGGAACCCGGCCTGCCTTGTGGCCGGGATCCTGGGCCTAGGATGGCGGGAACTTGCCCTGAGCTTGCATCGCCATTCTTGGTGTTCCGGTCCGGTCCGGGAGAGGGTTCTGGGAAGTGTTTTGCCTGAGCTGACCGACCAGGGCCTGAGGGAGGAGAAGAAAATACACATTTTCATTGGGCTGGAATCGTGTTTTGGCCCTCAGCCTCCTGGATTTATAGTGGGCGTTTTATACTTGTGTAACTCTCTACGACCATCAAGGGAGAGAGGGTGGGTTTTACTGGTTTGTGGAGTGGTGTGGTGTAGCTTAACCTAGCCCAGCTGCTGTAGTTTAAGGAGTAGGAGTGGTAGGGTCCCTGCGTCACGTCGGGCAGCTGCGTCTGCTCTTGGCGTCGTTTTTGTTACCTTCGCCACGGGCGCAGCACCTGAGCGATGCGTGCTCAGTTCCAGGGCGGCTGCTCCGCGGCTGTAACCCACAAGGCCACGAAGAGGTGTGGCTGTGTAGTTTCCTCTCAGCCTTACAGGTTATACAGTACGTATAAAGCTGCACGTCCCCAGTTTGGGTTTATTCCTTAGACTCAGTTCTAATTAGGAAACTTTTCTTGAGGCTGGAAAATAACCCGTGTCCCACATTGTGGAGCTTGAAATTAGGGCCATAGTGACCTGTGCGTTGGTTGGAAAGGCAAAATGTCCAGGAACTATCAGTAAGTGGCCACTGAGGGCTATTGCAGAGTCTTATTTGAAGAATGCACGTGTTATATGTGTTAATGTATTTGTGAAAAAAAAATTTTTTTAAAACCTTTTTATTTTAATTAGGAGAGAGAAGCTCTTCAGAAACAGCTGGATGAGGCGAATCGAGAAGCACAGAAATACCGACAGCAACTTCTTAAGAAAGAGCAGGAAGCGGAGGCCTACAGACAGAAGCTGGAAGCTATGACTCGGCTTCAGACTAACAAAGAAGCTGTCTGACGGAAACGGACGTGTGATTCGATTTTACTCTCAGTGGAGAAAGATCGCGGCCTGGGACTGCGCACGAGGGTGCAGCCATGGGAATGCAGGAGGAGGAGAGACTTCCGAGTGACGATTGGACTGAAGCTCTGAGCTTTGAGTTCTTGTAACATAAAACTTCAGAAGTTGTGAAATGTATTTAAAACTCAATTCTGTAAATAGTTTGTTTTCTTTTTCTTTTTTTTTTTTTTTACAGTTCCAAATGAGTTGGTAAAGATTGCTGATGAAATCCAAAACCACAATAAGCCACTGTTATTGTGAGCTCTTTTTGATTTTAGTATGAACATTATCTTCTCAAAAGCAGGACAGTTTTAAGGGTGATCGTTGTTGGTTAGACCACATGTTGTGTGATAATTATGGTGGACTGATACCGGAATTTCTCTTGTAGGTATGAACTTCTCTATGGAGAAAAGGTTTCTCCCAGGAAATCTTTGTACAGCTTTAAGTTGTCTCAGATTCTCTGAAAACATTTTTTAGAAAGCAAAACTTTTATATTTGTTCAATTTCAGCTATGCCCAAGTAGATTTACATGTATATGAAGCAGATATTTTTAAATCTTCTGTTTGTACATATTCTGCATGTTTTATAATTTCAAAATGCATCACTTGCATAGATATTTTTCCCACAAAGATGATGAAAGTTAGCAGAAATAAACTTTTTATTCTCTAGGTCATTGAAACCAAGTAAGCTGGCAGCTGGTTTTATTGGAATGACAATGTTCTTGGAAGGAGCAGCTTACAAGAGAACTTGAATTTACCAAGTCTGCGAAATCTATGCTTTTTTGAAAATTTCATTGTGGGGACGTGAAACTGTATTCTGTGCCTTCCATCATGATTTCCACATGAAAGCACTTTAAGGCACTGGATTTTAAAATGATGTTTTTGGAAAACTCAATGCATATGGGTTTCTGCAATATTTCAAGGACTTAGCCTCCCCTCCCCCAGGAAATTATTCTTATGGAAGAAATTGCTTTTGTATGTAGAACCAGAACTTTTGTACCACAGTGATGCTATAGATACGTCTAACGGACATTTCCCTCCTCCCTGTGAAAGCTCAGCGTTTGTCCATGACTCGCTCTCATCACAATACTCTTAATTCCCATACTTTATTAAACTCTGGTAGACTGTTCATTCTTTTTTGTAAAACATCAAGCCCTTTTTTCTTGCTTTATTTTTTAATGTTTTATTGCTTTATGAAGATGTTTAACCTGAAAACCCCTCTAGATTACCTATACTGTATAAAAGAAGCAGTTACCCTTAAAACTGTACTCTGGCCTACTTTTCTATTTTACAATTAAATATCTTTTCCACATATGTTCAGTGTAGATTTATGTTTTGCCTGCATTTTCTTCACGTTAAAATTTGGGGTGGGGGTGCAGCTCAGTGGCAGAGAATGTATTTAGCATTCTCAAGGGCCTGGGTTCGATCTACTGTGTGAGAAAGAGAAATGTTTGAGTCCTATGAAAATACACTTTTTATACTGACTTGAAAGTTGCCAGAGACCTGGGGCTATAGCTCAGTGGCTTAGCACCTGCCTGCCAAGTGTGAGGTCATGAGTTTGATTTCCGGTAACAAAAAAGAAAAGAGAGTTGCTGGGGTAACTTCTTGGAGATGCGTTCTCTCACCAGTGTCAATCTGTATAGTTGTCAGTGTAGTAAAGGGATCTGTGGACTACCAGCCTAATTTTAGTTGGTATTTGGAAGTTGTAAAAAGGATCTAGAGCACATTGAAGAGCTCTGTAGGGAAAGAGATGATTTTCCACTGATTTTGACACAGCTGATTGATAGGCTCTCCTTAGGTTGTGCAGCTGGCCCTTGAGCTCCAAGCGATCCTCCTGCCTCAGCTGCTTTGAGTGCTGGAACTATAGTCTTTTTCCACTATGTCTGGCTTTGAAACATTTTAAATGATCTAACATTAGGTTTTTAAAATGACACACATGCTGGGTGTGGTGGCGCATGCCTGTAATCCAAGCACTCAGGAGACTGAGGCAGGAGGATCGTTGTGAGTTTGAGGTCAGCCTGGGCTACAAAGTGACTTCAATACCACTCTGAACTGCGTAGTGAGACCCTATCTCAAAAAGACAAAAAATAAATAAAATGGCAGGTCAAATTTTTCCGTAGCATCGAGGTGCTCATTCTGTAGCCCTGAGAAGTCACTGGAGACTGTCTTGGGTAGTGCCTTAGTGTGTGTGAGGGTGCTGGCATGGCAGTGCTGGAGCAGAGGAGGCCCATGTTTTCACCCCAGGGTGCAGCTGCTACAAATTTACTCTCAGACCAGGGCGGCCCCCAAGTCTCAAGATAGTGTAGGCAGTAAGCTTTGGAAGGTCAGTGGAATGCCTCGGCCTTGCGGTCTTGTGTTTGGTTGGACTTTACCAGGTGCAGGACACCATTTGATCTCTTTTTTTCTTTTTGTTTTTTTTTTTTGCGGCACCAGGGATTGAACTCGCAACCTCGCGCCTGTCAGACAGGTGCTCAAGTCACTGAGCCAAACTCCTGGCCCTAGTTTTTTGAGGCAGGGTCGCACTGTGTAGCTCAGGCCGGCCTTGTACTCACAACGCTCCTCCTACCTCAGCCTCCCGAGTGCTGGGATTAAAGGCGTGTGCCACCACGCCCGGCTACCATTTGATCTCTTAGCAGCAGCTGCAGTCATGGGAAACCTGACTGGTGTGTCGGGGCGGGCCGGGACAGGTACGGGTACCCCACACTGTTACAGGGCGGGGATACATTATTCTGAGTCGCTGTGATACTGGGCTGGGGTAACTCCTCAGTCATCCCTACCCCGCCGAGTCAATATTTCTGCCAGAATTTGTAATTAAAATGTGTTTTGTTTTTGGTTTTTAGCCTCTGTCACAGTTGACTGGAAAAGCTTTGCGTTTTTTTAGCCATTCTCAGTGCTTTGTGCAGGAAATTAAAAGAACTGGCAAGGAAATAATACGAAGGTTTGCAATCCACGCGGACGTGTGCATGACAGAGTGATAGGTGTGACAGCGATCCAGCTGGCATGTGGCTGCTGGATCAGAGGTCGGTTACTCAGTGGACAGCTTGATCACCTGGCTGCCTGACCCTGACTTAGTGCCTCCCGTGCGTAGTTGCTGCACCTTTCGGATTCCGAGTTCTAGGTCGCACTTTGTGAGAAAGCCTCCTTTGAGAGTACTGTCTGCAGCGACTGCCTGCCCACTGATCATCACTTCTTCTAATATTGTACTTCCAAGTACTCTCCAGAAGGACTCGTAATGTCTTTTTTCTTCCCTGGATTTCAGGAATTATTTTCTTCCATCTGCCTTTCACGACGTGGATGGTGGGACAGCTGGCGTCTCCCTGCACGGGGCCACTGTCCTGTTCGATTTCTTTGTGGTGGTGGAAGTCGGCGGTTGGAAAGCTTCCTTTCTTTTTGGCATTCAGAACAAAGTTGGGGAGGGGAGGAGATCAAAGGGAAGTAGTGTCAAGAAGACCGGGTTGTCACCGAAAGGTCTGCGGACACCTGTTTGCTGGGAGTGGGGAGGAAGCTGTGTTTCTGGGCCCACACAAGGCCCTGGGTTCACGCACATTTTAAAAGAACGTGTCCGAAACGTGGCTAATGAAAATCCACGCCAGCACGTGTATCTTCAGCGTGATCATTTAGGATGTTATTTATTGGAAATCAGAACAGGAATTGCTGCATTGCTAGAAATAGTTACAGGTGCTTTAGTCTGAAAAGCATTTCTCTGTTCCTCTAAACAGAATTTTCTTGATAAAAATCTATGGAGTCACTCTGCTTTAATACGTGGAAGACCTTGGAAGTTGACTCAGTAAAAACGCAGGAAAAAGGAATAATATTGTCAGATAAAAATGGCAGAGTGACAGCGGTGACCTCCCGTCCACATGGCTGGGCTCCCACGGCCTGATTCCCAGGCTTCTGTAACGTAGGAAAACTTCACCTGGCCTCTCTCGCTGAGTCAATAGCGGCCGCTCCCAGCCGGTCGACTTCGGAATGGGCGAGCTGGCGGGTTTGCTGTCTGGGGAAGTGATATTTACTGTGCTCGGGCTCATTATAGATACCGAGTCTCCGCTGCCTCCAGGTGACGCTTGTGTTTGCTGTCTCCGTGTCAGGAGAGGATGCGGGTGGCACCTGGGCTCAGTTTGACGCAGTCTCCAAATTCTCTGTGCAGACCCCACGGAAAGGGTGTCACCGCCAGGAATACGCTTCTGTTTGCCAATTTTAAACAATTTCATTTTTTCTTTCTTTATTTTCTTTCCTTTTTTTTTGAGACAGGGTCTCGCTGTGTAGTTCAGGCTGGTCTTGAAGTCATTATGAAGCCCAGGCTGGGCTCACACTTGTGGCAATCCTCCTGCTTCAGCCTTCTGAGTACCACACCTGGCTCCAAATAAAAATTTTGATACCAGTATTTTTGTAACCTCTTTAAATTCTTTTCCCCAAATATATAAATACACAGTTTTGTGTCTTCTGATCATTTTGATATCTTCAATTTCTTTAAAAATACCTCAGGGTCTGCTTACTCGGTTTTTCATTTGAGTAGTTTTAATTTCATGTATACAGTTGATCTATACAGTGTTTTCTGCATATATATATTACTGTATACAGTTTTTCTGATTGATTACATCAATTATTTTGAACTTCATGGATTATTTAGAGAATAATCTTATTTTTCTGAGAATGATTTCCTTAAGTATTTTTTGTACACCAGTTGAAATTCAGTAAATCATTTTTATTACTATTTTTCATGATTATTCTAGACTTACCACCTCCATCGTAACTCCAAATAATCAAGTTTAAATGCATTTGTTTATTATGTGTCCATAGGAAAATATTGTGTGTTAGGAAAGTTCACACTTAGCTAAAACTCTAGGCTCAAGTTTTTCTTCTTTAAATCCTTTGTCTGCCAGGAAACTATTTGCAGACATTTCTACATGGGGACATGGAGACTTTGAGCTTCACATGCAGAACATATTTTTTTCTTCATCTACATTTTTACGGTGTGTTTTTGATACACACTGGACTTCAGAAATACATGGTAGGGTTTTGCATGCTTCTTAAATTTTCTTAAGGCTATCATACTATAATAGTCTATTGACTTTTCAGTTAAACAATATTGTACAGTATTTATTTTGATTTTATTGATATTTTGAGGGACAGGGTCTTGTGTTGAGACTGATCTCAAACCCCTGGGCTTCAGAGATCCTCCTGCCTCAGTTTCCTTAGTACCTGGGACAACAGGTACACCCCACTGCACCTGGCTAAACAGTGTCTTAGACTGTTTATAAAATTACATAAGAATTCACCATAAGTTTGGTAGTACATGCCTATAATTTCAGAATGTGGGGGCTGAGGCAGGAGGATCCCAAGTTTGAGCCCACCCTGGGCAATTTAACAACTTAGCGAGACTGTGTCTTTAAAAAAAAAATTGTTAATTATACCCTAACTTACTTATCATTTTCTCTATGCGTAGAAATGTCACTTCCAATTTCCTCTCTTAACCTGACCCCGGCCCAGTGCCACTGCCTGGGGCCGAACCCTATCCTGGGACCTCTCGAACCCCTTTGACAGCTGGGGAGAATGAAACTAGCTCCTTGTTCCAAGCAGCAACTTGGCTGGTGCCCCGCCGTGGAAGCTCTGGCCCATCCTCTGGTTTCGGGCTGCCAGGGGCTCCCTCATTTCCGGCTCCCATGACTTAAAGTCACCTCTAAGCAGAAAGGATGGACCAGACGCGGGCACCTCACACCTCAGTCCTCCCTGGCATTCCAGATAGCTAGTGGGGTAGAGTAAAGAGCCAGGGGTGGTTTATTATATTTCCTCTCTTCCACATATCATCAACAGAACTGTCTCTCGGTGAGGAGAGAAGATACTGACCTAGGAAATGGTTGGGTCTGAATTTTTTTTTTTTTTTTTTTTGGTACCAGGGATCTAACTCACAACCTCACGCAGGCCAGGCAGGCACTTAGGCCACTGAGCTAAATCCCCAGTCCTATTTTTTGAGACACGGTCTCACTATACAGTTCAGGCTGGCCTTGAACTCATTTTGTAGCCCAGGCTGGTCTCAAACTCACAACGATACTCCTGCCTCAGCCTCCCGAGTGCTGGGATTAAAGGCGTGTGCCACCACGCCCAGCTGGTTGGGTCTGTTTTGTAAAACACCCGGAAACTCTTGGACCCTGTGATTCTGCTCCCGAGGACTATTTTAAGGAAATGTTTGAGGGCGCAGCATGGGTTTATCCCATTCCTGCCCATAGCAAAACAGATAGCAAAGCCACACAGGTGAGCCGCACAGGGGCTGGCAGAAGAAATCCTGAGCTGTCTGTGCGGTAGACACCGGACACCCAACAGTTCCTCCTAATGAACAGCAGGATGATTAATTCTTATAAAGGCTTAGGCCGCCGACAGTGGGAGGTGTGTGTGTCCGCAGAGAGGAAGACGCAGGTGGGTAGGGCAGGAAGGACGAGGACGAGGGAAAGTGTGGTCACCAGCGGGAGGGGTTCCAGCACCGTGAGAACCACATCCTCACCCTCTATCTCGGTGATGGCTTTCTTGGTGACCCTTCTCATTTCATGGCTTCCAAAACCATCTGGAGGCTGGCGATCGCCAAATTGATGCGTGGGGATCAAAACAGAGGGCGAATGTTTAAATCAAATGTACTACAGTAAGAGACTCGTCGCCATGAAACCCCCTGAAAAGGAGTCCTCCCCTGGCTTCGGGAGCCCGCGTCCCAGCACCTTCACCGCTGGCTGCCGCAGCTCTGGAACCCTCTCCTGAGTGTCCTCGTGAGGCGCGACGGGAAATACGCCGAGTGCCGGCTGCCAAGCACCGTCCCAGGAAAAGGCAGGCTCGTGGAAGCCTCGCCGCCTTGTTCACTGGGTCTGTGTGACTCCGGCTCTTCCCCAAAGTCACAATGACCAGGAAGGGAAACGCTTTGGGTGGATCCAGGACAGGGAGGTGGCCAGGGCAGCGCGACTGATGACACCCGGGAAAGAGGACTCCAGAGCTGCCACAGAAAGCAGCGAGGACGATGGGGCGGGGAGGGTGTTGGAAGTGAGAGGGAGGATTTTACTGATTTTAAATTTTTTTCTTTGGTACGGGGCATTGAACTCAGGACCTTGTGCTTGCTAGGCAGGTGCTTGTGTCACTGAGCTAAATTCCCAGCCTGAGAGGGAAGATTTTAAAGGGGAATTCACAGCAGTGTGGGTTCTATTGTAGAACACTGAAGCATTCGCCATATTTTCCAATCATACCTCGTTCATCTTCAGCCCAGACCTCCTCCCGAGAACTCCAGACTTCACTGACCACATCTGGGGGTTCCGCCTCAGTCTAAGACACCCCTCACGTCTTCACACTGAAAACTGGGCTGCTGTGGCCACCTCCAGAGCTTCTTCTCTTGCCCCCCGGGAGCCCTTCACTGGCCTCCTCTTACCTGGGCAGCATATTTCTTTCTGCCTTCAATAAATGTAAATTGTCACTTAAAAAAAAAAAAAAAAAAAGAACATCTCCCCTCATAGCTCATCTCTCCCTCATCCTTCCCGTCACCCAGGCCCCCGACTTTGAAGTCACCCTTGATTCTTTGCATTCTCCCTTCTTTTGCTGCAGAAGATCCTCCCCCGGCCCCAGTATACTTCAGTATCTTAGTTGCCCAGGTAACGGTTCCTTTACCAGTTCCCGTTGCTCCTGTCTGTTAGAGACGGCTGGTGGCCGTGATGCACCTTGCATAGACCGACCCACCGTGACCAGCCCCTCTGGCTCTGTGCTCACTGCCTGCTTACCCCGTGTAAGCCCTGGACCATCAGAGGCCGGGCCTGGTATCCTGGGAACGAGCCCGATCAGTGCCCGTCGACGTGGATAAATCCGCCTCCGATCCCGGC
>RJWM01026339.1:0-28361 GCA_004363535.1 Dasyprocta punctata | reverse complement strand
GTCAGATGGGCACTGAGGTCTAGTCTTCCAGAGAAACGCCCCCAAAGGCTATGGAGATGGTAAACTGTGTTTGTCTTCAACCCATACATTTACTGATTCACAGTTTATTTACTATTTAAGGGTTGCATTACAGATTTACTGTAGGCAAATGTGCATGTAGGAAATGAAATGCACTCTTTCAAACCTGGATCTCCCTTTAGTTTGTAAACAAAGCACCCTGGAAGAATGGCTCACTAAACTCTGAAGATCAAGGTGCGATTCATCACTCATCAGAAAAGGGAACTGGTCCACTGTCTACAGATGTTTTGTTCTTCTCTGACTTGGTACTGATTAGTGCATGTTGGGCAATTCATTATACATAATCCAGAAACTGGAGGAGAGGAAGGGTGAGAACCTCAGAAATAAATCAGTTAAATCAAAATTCCCCTCTGGTTCTAGAAGAAAATGGAACCAAGGTAAAAGGACTATTACAGATAATTTGTTAATTAACGTTCTTTTAAAAAGCATTATGATGCCTTGGAAAAAGAGAATATGACATTTGACCCAATTAAAATACTCTTTCTACTCTTATTTTGAGTGTACTTTTCTAGATACCTTTCTTTAAGGTTTTTTCTATATACCCTTCTATGAGAAGCTGAATGGTTCTGTGATTATGATGGAGAATCCACCAGTTATAATGTGATTTAGGTATTTTTAACTGATTTGCCATAACAGGGTGCTTCTTTTGTACTAGTGAATTTTGTTTATTAATATTTATTGAGCACAGTCTATAATCCAGACACCAAACTTGATGCTAAGGTCACAGTAAACAAGCTAGTCCCTATCTGTAAGGAGTTGTTAGGGAAAATAAACAAGTGAAGAGGGGAAAAAAGTTCGCTGTGATAATTGTAACCCCCAGGGATAGTAAGAGGTACCTAACTGAACCTAGAGGGAGGGAGGATCAAGGAAGGCATCTGTACAGAGCTGGTATGTTAGCAAAGACAGAAAAAGTGCAAAGGAATAGGTATATGGGAGATGGAAGAGAAACTCTAAGCAGAAACATCACCTTTTCAAAGACTTGAATCCTACCAGAAAATGGTGCATTTAAGTTCAAGGTGGAGAGAAGCTCTAAGAAAAGAGAGCAAGTACCAAACCAATAATGCTTTTTAAGTTATATTAAGGCATTTAAACAATTCTGTGAGCAATGGAGAGTCAATGAAGAGTCCCTGAAGAGTTTCAAAGATGAGAAAGTACAAGAAGAAACACTCCTGATACTATGTGGAAGATGGAAAGGCCTGAGGAAAGGCAGGAAAATTAGTTAGAATATTATAGCAGCAGCTTAAGCAAGAAATGATGAAGATCTGTACCAGAGTAGTGGCAGGTACAGTTGGGAAAAGCAGCAGGACTCAAGAAGGGTAGAGTTCCCAGATCCTAACAATAAGTTTCATTTGTGATTGAAAAAGTGAAGAGTAAAAGATGACCTCAAGTTACTTGTACTGAGATACAGGGTGCAGGAGTAAAAGTAAATACACTGGAAAAGATGAGGTCCATTCTAGGTATGCTGAGACTGGGGTAACTAAGCAAGGTAGGCAAAGTTAACCACTAAATGATTGTTGATAGAGAGATACAATGATTCTTGGTAACATTAATATAGATGAGCAGGCCGCCGCCGAATGAGAAATGGTGCTGTACAGACACTGGGTTTAGCATATTGTCTGTCAAAGAAGAGGGTGAAGAGATCTATTTTACTTTAAAAGGAGTCGTCTAATTGTCTCTCTATATACTGGAATGAGTAATTTGCTTCAACTGATTTTTGGTTGGGATTGAAAAGCAAAACTTTGAAATATGTCGAGCAGATACGGTGGTGGTGTAAGAGAGACACAAGATGAAGACAGAAAAGAGGGTTCAGTACTTTTTATAGAATATAATGGATAAAACCAACAAAATTGAGATTCTTGGGCAACCAAAGAGCAAATTAGAGATAGTGATTTATCATCACTTTAAAGGGTGATCCTTTCACATCCTCAAGTTTAGGAAACCTAAGAGAGATCACTCAAACTTCACTATCTGTCGGTGGTCTCACAGAAAACAATCTGAACTAATTGCTCTCCACCTTCACTGCATTACCACTTGGGAAGTTTTGAAAAAATACAAATGTCTGGATGTCTTGTGGATCCTTATTATTCAAGCTGTGGTCTACTACTAGCAATATTATTACCCACAGGAGTTTGTTAATAATCTCAGGTCCCAAACCAGGCCACCAATCAAAATCTGTACTTCTGCAAGATTCCTCAAGAGATTTAAATGTACACTAAAATTTGAGTCACATTGCCTAAGAATAACCGGAAGTATTTTCTTAAACAGAGATTAGTAGGTCAGACATGGGGGTTGCAAGTTTGAATTTCTAACAAATTCCCAAGAAAGTCTGGTGCTACAACAGCCCTGAGACTGTATTTTGAGAATTTCTGCCACAAACCAATTAAATCAGAATCTGCCTGAATAGGACCAGGCACTAGTATATTTTTAAATTTTCTAAGTGATTCCAATTTATAGCCATAGCTGAGAACCAGTAGTAAAGATATTTTTATGATCCTGATTACATAAATGATAAAATGAATTGGAGAAACAACTTAGCTATCTTCTGCACACCAGATTAAACTCAAGACTGAAGGATTCTTCAGCATACAATGAATTTTGAGTAATCAAAGAAGAAAGAAAAATGCTGCTTCATCTTTAGTAACTCATTTCCAGAGAAATGGTTGTGATTGAAAAAAGGTCACTATAAGTAACCATTATCTCAATCTTAACACAATAACCATCAGTTCAAATTGTTAGCTTGATTTCCTGTTGATTTATTTGAGCACTGGCATTTTGAAGCCATACTAATTTTTACCATAATTTTTTTTAAAAAAACAAATGGCTGTGTAAATAATTCTTAAATGAGTCTGCAAAAACAATTCTTTCCTTCCTTCTGCTTATTTTGGGTTTCTTATTCCCTTTTTCCTAGCTCCTTAAAGTGGGAGTTTAGGTTACTGATTAAGCCTTTTTCTCTTTTTTAATGCATGCACTCAGTGCTTTAATTTTCACCCTCAGTTCTCCTTTAGTTGTGTCCTAGTAGGTTTATGTTGCATTTTTACATTTAGATAATTTGATTCCTTCTTTTTTTATTCCCAGTAAGATTTTCTGTTGACCCCTGAATTACTTATTGTTTTTAATTAGTCTCTAACTGTTTGGACACTTTCCTGTTCCCTTTCAGTTACTGATTTATAGTTTGAAGACTTTGTAGTCACAGAACAAATATGACTTGGATTTTAGATGGGTTGAGGTATTTTTAATGACCTAAGATATGGCCGTATTTGCTTAAGTTTTGTAGAAACTTGAAAAAAATGTGTATTTTGCTATTGTTGGAAGGAATATTCTTTAAGCACTGATTAAACCCAGTTGAGAGATGACATTGTTGAGTTCTTTGATATTCTCAATAACTAACTGTCCAGTTGTTCTGTCAATTGTTGAGGGAAAGGTGTCAAAGACTTGACCTGTATTTATAAATCTGTCTATTTGCTTTTTTAGTTCTATCAGTTTCTGTTCCTAGGCTGTCTGCTCAATTTTTTGCTGCATACATATTTAAGGTTGCTATGTCTTCTTGGTACAATGGCTCTTTTACTACTATGTAATGCTTTTTCCTCTGTTGCTGGTAATTTATTTTATTTTATTCTGAAGTCTCTTTTATCTGATATTAATGCAACCATTCCTACTTTCCTTTAAGTAATGTTGACATATTATTATTTTTTTTAAATTTTCAACCTGACTCACTCCACTATATTTCAAGTGAGTTTCTTGTAAATGACATATAGTTGGGTCATGGTTTTTATTCCAAATGCTGATCTTTGGGTTTTTTCCTAACAATTTTTTTATTTTCTAACTGTTACTTTTATTTATTTTTGTTCTATATATTTAAGGTGCTGTATATAAAATGGTGTCTCAATATACATAGTGAAATGATTACTAAAAATTAAGAAATTAACATCTCCAATGGAGAAAATACTTGAAGAATTTTCTTTAAGATTCAGTAAAGGTTAGATTTTTCCACTTCTTTTTAGCCTAGTACTAGAAATACTAGCAAGAGGAATTCAGAAAAGAAAAAAAAAAGTATCCAAATCAGAAAAGGAAACACATTCCTATTTACAGATGACATGACATTGTACATACCTAAAAGAATCCACCAATAATTATTACAATCAATGAATAAATTCACTAAAGTGCACAACACAAAATCAACATAAAAACCAGTTTTATTTCTTTATGCCAATAATTGCCTATCTGGAAAAGAAATTTTTAAAGTCCCATTTAAGTAGCATCAAGAAAAATAAAATAATAAGGAACAAATTTAACTAATAGGTGAAAGAATTGTACACTAAAAGCTATAAAACACTAATGAGATCATTAAAAACACAGAATAAAAAGATATTATATTCACTGATTAGAAGAATTAGTATTGTTACATACTAATGTCCATATTACCCAAAGCATGATGCAGATTTAACACAATCCTTATCAAAATTCCAATGGCATTTTTCTCAGAAAATAGAGGGAAAAAACTAAAATTAATATGGTACTGCAAAAAGCCCCAAATAGTAAAAGCAATGTTGAGAAAGTAGAAGGCGGCTGGAAACCTTACAACATGTGATTTCAAAACATCCCACAAAGCCATAGCAACCAATGCAGCACAGTGTTGGCATAAAAAGAGAGACATAGACCAGTGGAAGAGAATATAGAATCCAGAAACACACCCATGCAGTTATAGTCAACTAATTTTAAACAAAAATACCAAGAAGTCACAATGGGAAAAGAAAGTCTCTCCTATAAATGATGCCAGGAAAACTGAGTATCTACATACAAAAGCATGAAATTGTGCCTTTATGTTACACCATACAGAAACGTCAACTCAAAATGTCAAAGACCTAAAAAAAGACACAAAATCATAAAAGTAGTCAAAGAAAACATAATTCATAACCCTTTTGACATTGGCATATTGTCTTTAGCAATGTTTTTATTATTATTTTTATTATTATCACCAAAAGCTCAGGAAACAAAAGCAAGAAATAAACATTTGAGACTATGTCAAGTTGAAAAAGCTACTTCACATCAAAGAAAATAATAAGCAAAAAGAAAAGACAGCTTATGGACAAAGAGAAAATATTTTCAAACCATATACTGATAAGGGGCTAATATCCAAAATATATAAAGAATTTATACAACTGAAAGGCAGGTAAATAACTCTATTAAAAAATGGAAAAGAACCTGAAGAGACATTTCTCTCAAGAAAAATATAAAAATGTTCAACAATAACATAGAAATGTACTTGACACCACTAATCCTCAAGGAAATACAAATGAAAACCACAATAACATATTATTCCACACATGTTAGAATGGCTGTTAGGATGGCTATAACTGTGAATGAGGGTGTGAGTAAAGGGAATTTTCATTCACTATTGGTGGAAATACAAATTGGTGCAGTCACTATGGAAAACAAGATGAAAGTTACTCAAAAAATTAAAAATATGACTACCATACAACCTTGTAATAGCTTTTCTAGGTTTATACACAAAGGAAATGAAATTAGCACCTTGTAAAGACATCGGTCTTTACATTTGATGTCATTGCATTATTATCACAATAGGCAAGATGTATAAACAACATATGTGTCCACTGATAAATAAATTGTGTTAGACAACAGGGGATGTAGCTCAGTGAAAGAGTACTTGCCTAGCATGTAAAAGGCCTTGAGTTCAGTCCAAGCATCCATCAAAAATGGTATTAGCTATATGTACAGATATACACAATAGAGTATTATCTGGCCTTAAAAAGGAAATACTGCCATTTGTCACAACACAGATGAATTCATAGAACATTTTTGTTAGGTGAAATAAGGCAGACACAGAAATAAAAATACTGTATTTTCTCACTGGCATGTAGAATTGTAAAAAAAAAAAAAAAATCAAAAGGTAGAATGTGGTTCCCAGAGGTAAGAAGAGGGAGGAAGCAGGAAAATGTAGGTCACAATTAAGTCTAGAAATTTAATGCAGTGCCTTGTTACCATTGCCCAGAGGTCAAAGTACTAACTATTCACTAGACCTCTGTTGATTCTGGCCTGATGGGGTTGGAAGGAAACCCCTTATTACTACCAGATGGATTTGGAAGTCTAGCCTTTCCCTGTGTTCTCTGCTGATACTATCAAGTGCGGGTAGGGAAACAGAGCACTCCACGGTGATAAAATTTATCATCCCCAGCTTTGCCTTTATTGACACTAGCCCAGTGGTGGTGTTGTAGTACATCATTAGAAACTCACAGAGGTGCAATCTAGACTCCTTACTTGGCTTTTGATAGAGCAGGTGTTAGCGAAACCACAGTAACTGTTTCTCTCTTCTCTGTCTCTGTCTCTCTCTTTGTCTCTTGTTTTCCTGAAGTACAATGTTCATATTGTAATAGTTTTTCTTGCTAAGTTATCCCTTTCCTGGTCCTTTGGCTATAGAATTGGGTTTTACTTTTGTCAGTGTCTGTTGGTGTTTATGAGTTGTCAACTTCTTCAGTCCTGAGTCTGGAATATATGCGTGAAAATAAAAGCTAGGGAAGTTGCCATCATGCTGTTCTTTGGGTTCTAAGGTCTCTACACAATCAGTCTTCTTGTCTCTACCTTCACAGTATTATTTTTTGTCTGCAGAATGTCCAAGATTTTTAGTTGTACTCAGCACTACCCATAGAGAGAAGTATGTGTATTCCATCTTTCTGAAAGAAGTCCCATTTTATGAATATGATGAGTAAATCAACAAACATAAACAATAGTTGTCCCTTGAAGAATGAAAATTATGTGAATTCACTATAAAATCACCAACTTCCATGCTTTGGATGTACTCTCCAAATTCCATACACTGGAAATTTAAATCCCCAACATCAAATGTTAATGGAATTTGGAATTGGGGACTTTAGAAAATTTTAGTATTAGGTGAGGTCATGAGGATGAAACCCCACAATCACATTAATGGCTTTATAAGAAGAGGAAAAGAGACACGACATGGTGGTGCCCTCCACCACGTCATGACCCTGCAGAAAGGCCCTAGCCAAATGCTGTGCAGTTGCTGGTGCCATGTTCTTGAATTTCCAGCTTCCAGTCCATGAGAAAAATAAACTTTTTGATATGCTGTATTTAGTTATAACAATAGGAAACAGACTAAAGACTCAAACAATCATAAAGTAAAAGAGGGCAAGAAAGCATTCAAGAAACAAACTGAGAACAAATGAAAACCAAGATTCTAGATTAGTGCTGGTGAAGCTTTTAGGGACCCACTGCCCAAACTGCAACCCAAAATTCACTTATGTATCAAAAAGTGCAAACACTGTGATTAAACTTGAACACTGAGGTTTTAGTTTAGAAAAATTAACTGTTATCCAATGCTCAGCGGCTGGGGCGACTTGGCTCGAATGCCAACAGAGGGGGCTCTGTGTGCCAGCTGCAGAACATGTGCCATTGGTTTGCCAACACTGTTCTAGATACACTCTGAAGCAGGAAGAGCTAAACCTGTGACCTCCAGCTCACACCACTAAATCCCAGACATTGCAAGAATCCTCAGCACCCAATGACTAAACACAATGTACCTCGGGAGCCTCAGGGAGTTACTTAACCCCTCATCAGGAAGTAGTGTTTCTGGAAAAACTAAATAAACTGACAAATGCAAAAGGGCTCTACAAGTGCTAATTATTAAAGCTATTAACTAAAGTATGTTTATTATCTCAAATAATGGTATCCTGGGACAATAACTCTATCAAGTGCAATTCTTAAGCTACAAATCTCCAGAGCTTTGAAGGTCAGCATAGCAGAGGACAGTGTGGCCACCATTACTGAACTTAACATACCTTGTCAGTTATTGAGGACTTTTTAACCATTTCAGGCCCCTGGTTAAATTTATAGGCAGCATTATTACCCTAATTTAGAAGGAAATATTGAAAAGGACATACACACTAGGAATAGGAAACTTAAGAACGCTCATCTACACTATTGTTTCAGTAGTAAACTTTCACCTGTGTACTAACACTAAACTTCCCCAGACAAACCACAAATTACCTCAAAATTACCCCATGTCCAAAATTAAAATTTCCACTCTTCCTGGTGAAACTTGCTCTTCTCTTAAATTTCTTTGTTTTACTAAAGAAATATTAGCCTTCAAGGAAACAAAAACAGAAATTGTAATTATCCTTAACTCATCTTCATAAGAAGTCACTGAATTTAATGATTCTACACCGAAAACACTTTAACTTTGTTCCTCCTGCCTCTCTCCATTGTCCTTTCTGTAGTGCACCCCTGACCTGGTACATCTGTCAAGCTCTTTTCCTTCCCTCTCAGGCTCAGGGATGCAGTCACGACAAGTGCTGGGAGCCATTGAAGCTGGAAAATGACCCAAGCATGACCTTACCAAAGTAACAAAGAGCACCTGGGTCAACCATGTGAAAAAGTTGCTACAGCTCAGAAAAAACAGGGGGGTCCTAAACAATCCAGGCCTGGGTTGCTAGGTAGAGGGACTGAAATTGACGTCATCCTTCCTGGCATATAAATAGGCAGCATTGGTTGAGCAGTACCTTTCCTCCCATCAGGAGAGTAAGGGCTCCACCTGACCCCAGCTTTGTCTCTTTCTTTATTTTTCTCATCCTCTTGCGGTCCTTCACCCCAACAACCACAGGAGCCGCGTGGGTCACGGCAGACAAGCAGTTACCTGTTCTCCTAACATCCCCAGATCCTTCCATTCTTAGTACCTTTGTGCATGTGGTTCCCATTGCCAAAATACTTTTTCTGACTTCCCTCTGTGTCCCACTTGGAAAATTTCTGCTCATTTCTAAGACAAAGTTGAATAATGCTTTTTCTTACACTTTCCCTAGTAACTCTAGATTCTACCATCTATTCTAGTTCCCCTTCTGATTTATCTTTCCCCAGCAGGCTGTAAATTCCTCAAGGGCATTACTCATCTGTACAGCCCTACAGATAGTTTAGAAGTGGAATATGAACTGTAAGAGACTTGAATCCACATATGTGCTTTGTCATTTCCTGGTAGCGTGACCTTGGATAGTTTAAGTCTTGTCAATCAATTTGACTGAGAATAGACTCCAGTTCTCAGAGATACTAATCTTCTCAAACCATGGGTTGAGAGGCTGAGACTTGGGAACTACAAAAGGCCCTAATCTAGCAGCCTGTGTTTAATCACAAGAACCTTGTAAATAGGGGTATCTCTATGTGGGTTAAGAGAAAAATTCTGAAAGTGGTAAATTAATTAACTGACAGTTTGTCATATGTAAAATACTGATGATAATGCCTAATTCAGAGAACTATTGGAAGAATTTATATATTTCAAGGATCCAACTAGAACAAAGTCTGAAACATAATTGGTACTCAATAAATGTCAGTTCTATTCCTCATCTTTCAAATTTTTTTCTCTTTAAGAACTTTTCTCTATTGTTCTGTTTTCTTTCTGCATTTGCTTTTTTTCTAAATTTCCTCTTTCCTCTCTTTTCTGTTTATTTTTCTTTACTCCAGCCAATTCCTCCTTGTCTCCTCATGATATCCTCCTACAGTTTCTGTAACGTCCATTGCAAAGATCTAGTTTTTCCCACTCACTGTGCACGCATGCAAGCCCCACACCACCACCTGCATGTGTTCTAATCCTTATCCGTGATGACTCCAAATGACAAGAAATCTATGAGAGATATTGGAATTTATTTTCAAGGAGAACAGATTCCATTCAGGACAATTTTATGATCAAAACTTAGGAAACATAGGTAAGTAAAGAGAAAATAATAGAAAAAAGTAAGAACAAAAGAAAAGAGATAATATTGTAATAGAAACTGCACTGTTTTTAACTACATTCTTAATGCATTAAAAAAGGATCATAATTCCTGGTAGTAAGGAATTCAATCTATTGAAATTATATGAGATGGCAATGAATCTCTTAAAAGAATAAGAGAGAGAAAGACCTAAAGAAAAACTTTCCCCAGATTAGCCCTAACAAAACATAATTACTCAAGATGATTCAGGAACAAAAATATTTCATGGTGAAAGCCACCTGAGAGATGCTGCACGCATTGAATCAATGGAAATGGAAGATTACATTAATATATGACACGTTGAAGTCCTCTGCAGTTTCCAAAGTCTTAGTAAAGTAGAATTCTTATTTTTTTTTAAAGTAGCATTTCAAAGAAATAATGAGAAGGCCTTGTTTAGAAATCATACAGAATCAATCACCACTAAAAATTGTCTTGGTACTTCATTCATTAGTGGGTCATTACAGAATGTGAAGTTTGTGCCAGGTACTGGGTGCTACAGGCATGAAAAAGGAAACAGAAACTGCTACCCTTACAGAACTCAGATACTAGAGAGCTAGAGGAAGAAACCTTGACTTTTGGCCTCTAACCTCTAGAATTGTGAAAACACAAATTTCTGTTTTTTAAGCCACCTACTCTGTGGAATATTATTATGGCATCTAGCAAACCAAAACACTAGCAGGGTCAGATCACTGCAGGGGCTGAGGCTTTTGCCCTTGGTTCATTCAGAAGCTTTTGAGCAGAGGGAGACGTACCAGTCAGGCATTTGTTTCGGGTTGGGATACAGAAGGTAACCAAAAAAAAATTCCTCCTAACTTCACAACAAGAACAAGCCAAATAATTTCCAAATGCATCTGCTTGATTGAGTCACAGAGAATTGAGAACAGAAAGAAACCTAAAAGAACTAAAATCCAGAAATAAGGAATCCGTGCATGGGTGGGAGGAAGAGCAAACCTGGCATTGGTAAAGGTAAGAAGAAAGCAGCTGAACTTGGAAAAACTGAAAGCTATATGTGGGCTGATACAGTAGATCCTCAGAAACCCCAACCCAGAGACACACGAGACCTTCCCCATCTGAATGCTGAAGATGAAAGGACAGTCCACAAACAACTGCTTCCCTCACAATATCTTTGTGACTTTCTTATTCCCCTTTTCATAGCTGTGCAATCTGTAGTGATGCCACCTCACTCATACCTCATACTGGAAATAACCCCCTATGTGGTATGTCTTTTTCTTTCTCTCTCTGTCTCTGTCTCTCTCTCTTTCTCACACCCAAGTCTGTGAGAGAGAGCTATCAAAACTGCTTTTATCAAAGAATCAATTCCTGATCAGTGTGTGCTAGAGGTTTGTCAATACTACTGCTTTTCTCAATGAATTCACTGGACTTTTTTATTAATTTCCCTATTGCTCTTCTGATTTGCATTTCCACCTTTATTATCACCTTGCTTCTGCTCACTTTGGGTTTCATTTGTTCTACTGTTTTACTCTTTCAAGATAGAAGCTGAGGTGGATGAGATCTGTTTTTCTCTAATACAGATGTTTAATACTATAAATTTCCCTCTAAGTACTTATTCATTAGCAACCAACTAATTTTTCTACATAGTGTATATATTTTCATGTGGCTGGAAACATTTAATTTCCGTTTTGATTTGTTCTTTGACCCATGGTGTGTTAGCGTCTTACAGCTGCACAGGTTAGTTATTATGATCTAAATGACTTAAAACAGTGGAAATTTATTTTTTTTCCCACATTTCTGGCTTCTAGCAAGACTGCACTCCCTTCAAAGGCTCTGGGAAACATTCTGTTCCTGGCCTCTTCCAGCTTCTGGTGGCTCTGAATGTTTTGTCTGTGGCTTCAACCTTCCAGTCTCAGCCTCCATGTTCACATGGTCTTCTCTGGATCAATGTTTTCTCACTTTTTTCTTTTGTAAAGACACTTATTGGGTTTAGAACCAATCTACATAATCTAGGCCTTTCTCATTTTAAGATCCTTACCGCTATTATTCCTGCAAATAACCTTTTTTTCCAAACAAGGTCATATTCACAGATTCTAAGCATTAGGATACGGATTATCTTCTGGAGGTCCACAATTATACCCACCATAAATGAGCTATTTTAGACATACACTTCTTAGGGTCCAGATATCTGGGGGCTTTCCAGACATTTATCGATCACTGATCTATGACTTAATTCCATTGTGGTTTGAAAGATACTCTGTGATCTTTTTAAATGTATTGAGATTTATTTTATGTTTCCAAATATAATTTACCTCAGTAAATGTTCCACATATATTTAAAAGGAAGGTGTATTGTGTTGTTGTTGGGGAGAACGCTCTAAAATATCAATTAATTTAATCATGTTTTTCCATGTCTTCTGTATTCTTGCTGATTTTCTGGCTTCTTTTTCTATCAGTTCCTGAGGGAAGAGTGGTGAAATATATAATTTTGGTAGTATGTATATGAATACATTATATATTATATGTTTTCAAATATTATCTCCATCTTATACCTTTAGGTTCACTGATAACTACACAGGTGGATACTTCCAAAATGTTCTCCTTCTCTATTAGGAGTCTTCATGATTATTTGTCCTATTTTAGACAGGGATATTTTCCCCATAAATTTTGGTTGATCTTAGGGTATATTTGTCCAAAAATCTCAACTTCAGATACTATTCATACTTTGAAACTCAAAATATATTTTCTTATAAATGGTGTAAATTACGTCTATGTTCTTCTTTTCATGAGCTGTCTGCTTCCTTATCACTTACTATAATCCTGCAAATAATCAAAGCCATTTACAAAGTTTTGTGAGAGGTTAAGTGCTGTACTAAAAAGTTTTCAATGTTAAATATTTAAATAGAAATGAGAAAACTGTTAACATATTGTTTTTCAAATATCAGCTAGCAAATTCAAGAAGCAGATTATACTAATTACAATTACTGAGAAGTTACGCACCATGAGCTCAAATTTCTCTTTATGAGGCTTAATGTCGCTTAGCACTTTACCTCATGGGAGTTACAATATGGAAAGATACATAAAAGATTTGAGTTGATTGGTCTTTATCACAGCAGGGACTACAAAATGTGCCGAGTCTCCTAAGGTGGCCACACTACCCATAAATTCACCTCTGAGCTGTTGTTATATTTGAGGAAGGCAAATGAATGTCTGAGAACAACCATCCATGGAAAAGGAAAACACAGATGAGGATTGCAGGAATTTCACAAGCAAAGAGTCAAGTTCACTACAGAAAATATCTGTCCCATATCCAGCTAGGTCTGAGAAACCAGCTGAACAAATACAGCGTGTGATCACATCTCAACATTAAAATAGACAGTACCATTTATAATGGGTCACCAGTAAATGGAAAGATGAGACAAGATTCAACAAGCTGATATTTTAATACTGCAGTTGGTCATAGGAAACAAATTTCTGGTACAACTGTCATTCAAATAAACCAAATAGCCCACTTTGGCAAATCTGTCATTATTGTTACATTGATTAACACCGACTTTGTTCAGGTGCTGTACTGGGTATCATAGAGTTTATTAACATGACTATTTTCCCCAATAGCGAGGAAATTTTTAAAATGAGCTGATGATTATGATACATAATAAGGAGCAAGTTAAGCTATATTTCTCCTATTATGATGCATCAATAATAGGATTATCTTCTAGATAAAAATTCCCTGAGACAATTTTCTACTAAAGTAGAACTCCCAAGAAGTGGCATTTGATTTTTTTTTAATTTTATTTGAGCGAAGAAAACAAAACAAACAAAAACTACAACAACAACAACAAAAAAGACATATATAGTAAAAACAACAAGCAAAAGAGACAAGCAAACAACTAGAGTAAATACACAACATTGCAGGTTTACAAAACCGGAAGATAGAAGCTTGACAATGGTTGCAATTCGCGCATCGTTATCTTTAAAATGGTTTCTTACATTAACAGATATAGACATGCGAGATTGATTTAATCATATGAGTATTAATTGTTCCTTCTCAATAACGAGTACATTGAGCAGTGTTCTTTTAAGAAGTGGCATTTTAAAGGAACACTTTCTTTGGTCACTAGACTGCTCCCTACAATAGCTAATACCTGTAGGCCTAAATTGTAACATTAAATTTTGAATTAAAATACAAATATATGAAACAAAGTATGACTTGATTTTATTGGAAAGCTTACAATGATGGTGGTTTATTTTCCCATGAGCTACATCATAGATAAAAGACCCAACTAGCATTTCTCCAAGATAGCCTAGGACAACAAGACAATTTCCCTATCTGTGCCATTGCTCTTCTACCTTAAACTGATGAAAAAACTGTTTATTTCTGGGTCCAGATCAGACAGAGCTGTCTAAGGACCCTTGTACACCATTAGAATATCCAGGACAGTGACAATCCATAACACTTCACTCACTATCTTCCCACTCGTAAAGGAGAGAAGAGAGTGCAGTTGCCTCTCACGTTAGAAGCCCTCTTATCTCACATGTTTTGAATAGGTAGTTGGCCAGTTTATCAAATGTACTAAAATCAAGAATCTTCTAAAGTAGTACCTTAAGCATTCTCTATAAATGCAAACATTTTAATACATAGAGTTTGCTACTTTTTTTGATAGAGGACCAAGGCTGGTTAGATTTCTATAGTGTCTCACATAAAGCACATCGGCTGTGCATTGGCTATGGTTTCCAAGTTTGTTTTTTTTAATAGCACAGTGAGAAGTTATGACTTTGAGAAGTAATTTGAGTTAAGCATCACTCACATTTCCTTAGTCTTTTATGATTAGCTCACCCACAGCTAATTCAACAACAATTTTTCTTTAGCAAACTGGCATTATATTTAGGTTTATATGAACCCTTCTCATAAATTTATTAGCCTACGCAATAATTAACCACGTTACTTAATATAACAAGCATGACTGTCATCAACAGATTTGGAACTCTGATAAACATGTGCTGCCACAAAGGGGACCCAAAGTACACAATTGTCTTGAAGAGCGGCCTTCTAGGATGTCATAGGCATTAGTGGACAGGCTTTCTGGACAAAACAGTGTCCACTAAGCCATGCAGATGATGAAAAGGAGATGGGTAGGGAGCGTTCTGCTATTACTTCTTGTAAAGCCATGTCTATTTAGAAAAGAATCGAACAAACCTTCCTAAAGCTTTCTATTCTACCTTAAAAATGGCCTTTATCAAAATTCACAGACACAAAGAAGAGAGAAAAGCTGACAATAAATTCTGTTTGGAGTTTAGGAATAAGAAAATTAAGATCAAGGCAGCAAAAGAGGAATGGCAGAGGAAGACATTTACTATTGCATTCCTTTGAAGAAAGGCTAGTTTATTTAATAAAATAAAAAGAGATATGTCATAGTCAGGGGTTACAAGGAGAATAATTACATACAGGACACAGAATTTATAATACTGTTTTATGATGGTCACTCAGAGTTAAACACAAAAAAGTGCAGGAAATCTGTCCACAACACTAAAGACTCAAAATATTCAGTCAAGGGCCTGAATCCCACAGCAATGTTCTGCATGAGTCCAGCTGAAGACTTGGAGCCCATGACAGTGCCTCCCGTGAGTCCAACAGGAGGTCTAGAGCCCACCTTGTTGTGAACCTGTGTTGGGAAGGCCCAAAGATCAGAAGTGGAAGCTAGAAAGTCTATGCTAGGGGGGTGAAGGAGCTGTGCCAGTAGGTTGAGGGTTCTACACTGGAGCTGAGAAGTCACACTCAAAATAAGGACCAGGGCTGCCCTGAAAAGTACCATAGCCATCCTCAGTGACAATGAAGTACCGAGCTCCTCTGATGATGGGTACAGTCAAGTGCATGCCAGGAAACTAGTGTGACAAGCTTCTCCTGGAGATTAAACAGCACACATCTTCCCCTCCGGAGCCAGGAAGCGATGCTCAATGTAAGGAGCAGAGCTCCCCCAAAGTGAACCACAGCCACTCTCAGCGACAAGGTCCTGAGCTCCTCTGATGATAATGGCTGAATTCATGTTGGGGAAGCCAGCATAACAGAAGAACCAATGGCTCGAGCCTCCAGAAGAACAAACGGCTCGAAACCGCAACACTTAGGAGAACCCACAATGCCTTGCTCTTCTTCTCCATGTCTCCTTTTATGCTGGCAACTTTCCTCAGGTGGGCCATCTACACTCAGCACCATGGCAATTTATGTGTTAAGTTAACCATCAGTTTTTAATCCTTAACAATATACTACCTTAGTTCACTGCCACACAAGTTCAAAAAGTAACATACTTCCACAACTTCCCAAAGTCCTCCAAGATGGGATGCAATGAGCTGGCCTTGGGAATTCCTTTGAGGTCTATCTGTACAAACGGTGGTAAGTGAATGACAATTTTAAAGAAAAGCCAGCAGACTACATGACCAGATTTGCATGTTTTTAAAGCTGTTTGAAATACAATTACCCAGTTCCATTATTGGAAAAGCATTTTTAAATATTGTATAGGGTATGAGCAAAAGCAATTGAGTGATTTCAGTATCTCTGACCAGACATGGAACTTCGAAGAAATCATATGAATGCAGACAGATAAGCAGGCCTCCCATTAATACTTCAGTGTCTCATTTCCTTCACCAGGAGCTCAAGAATGGCTACTTCATACTTCAATCTGTGTCTAAACAATCCAGAAACCATGATAATCCTTTACAGAGTCATAATGAACTACTTAAGAAATAGCAGAACAAGTCTGTTTCTTTAGTGACAAAACAGATTTACACACACCCATGGAGAAACAATGTGGTTATACCATTCCCATGACACATGATAAGTAACTGTAGATACTTAAGTAACATTTTCTAAAACAACAACATTCTCAAAGATGTTACAAGAACCGTGAACTAAGCCACATGCCATTTTTCTTGCACTGGGTCTCCACAGACACTTGTACTTCAAAGAGACATTTGTTTATATAAAACTCCTTGTAAATAGCCAGCTAAAATAAGCTATGTATCAGAACACCTGCAAAGGAGATCTTTTCAGAAACCATAAGATAATATGATGTGAGCACTAAGTGATTCATCACTGGATTTTTTGAAACTATAGCCCATTACATTGATTATCATTTTAATTATTTAAGCATGAAATGTTTGCCCTCATTTTTATTCATGTGCTTCATGGAGCATTTACTGTCAGCAATAAAATAATTTAAAAGGTAATGGAGTCTATAGTTGTGAAAAATAAGAACCCTCCTAACCAATCTCAGAATACTGACTTAGCATCAGGCAGCAGAAATGAGCTTACATTGAATGTGAATTTGGGGTAAAAACTGACTTTATAACAAGCACTCTGTTAAAAATAAGTCAGCAGACTAGTTTCAAGACGTTCACCCCGACCCAAAGCAAAAATACCTGCAGAATCTTCAGAGTTCAAAAAGTAACATCTAGACTCAAAGGAATGACTTCAATACAGCATTAGCTACCATTGGCCCCACCCACAGCACAACTGGAAAAACATGGAAAGACTAGATTAGTGAAGAATAGTACATCTTATCTCATAACCATGTCTTCTATGAAACATGTTTTACTTTCCCAATAAATATGAAACCTAACTATATTCCAAAAGTCATTAACAGCTACTGTGTGTGCAAGGTACTGTTTTAGATATCAGAGAGAGATAAACATGATAAAACCTTTGTAGCTTCCAGGAACTTAAGATTTAGAGGAAAAATAAATAAATTAATAACTTTAGCACAAAATAAAATGCGAAAGTGCTACAAACAAACAGGAAGCATCCTCTGCAGGAATATGCAGCTCACCTAGCTATCAGTTGGACTGAAGAACTATGAGAATGAGCTCCACCTAGTGCAGCCGAGTAGGAGAGCGCCCCCTATGGGATGTAGGGCATTACTGCTTGCCTCTAGCTCACAGACTTTCCTGTTACCGGTAAGCTGTAGGAAGACAAGGACTGAAGTTTTTATTTATCCTGTGTTCCTAGCACTTAGTTTAATATCTTTCATTTCATGATAGGTCACTCTTCCCTCCGTCTGTTCTTCTCCTCTATGCATACCTATTCATATTTATGAATTTTTTAAAATAAAAATCCTATCCAACTGTAAGGCCTTTCCTTATTGCAAAATCTTATCCTGTCTCAATTTCCCACCCTACATAGAAATTTTTATGTTTTCTCTGAATTTTTCTATAACTTATATTCCTCAGACTTCTAAAACAGTTTGAAATGACTAAATTCTTAAACCCATTATTGTCTCTAGCCTGCATTTGACACACCAACCCCAACATTGTATTCTATTATTATTATTTGTGTGCCTTTGCTTTTGTTTAAGTCTCTAGAACAAAGTGGCTCATGTGCAGTGCCTCCGGCACCCTCCAGGAGTATTCCTTTATTGGTTTAACACAAATTTATTTAGTATCAATATCGTACCTGGCATTGAATAAAATTTTGATTAAATAAAATCATATTTCCAGAAGTGATTAAAGATTCCAGGGGATCAGAAGTCTGCTTAGCCTCTGTGAACGTGCAGCTGTTATAACACTGCACTGTGTTTGCTGAAAAGCCATTGGTATCTTAACACTAAGTACTTCCTCTATGATTTTCCCTCAAACCTCCAAGTACTGACTTTCTCTGATTCATCTTCCTCCTGAATAATATGAATGACATATGTGAACGACACTTCACACATGTCTTCTCTTACATCAGCTTCTTAGAGTAAGAAATTCAGTGATCATTTGCCCCCTGAACGGCAGTCAGCTTCTAACCTTTACCTCAAAACATATGTCACACACGTTTACTAGTCTCCTTCAATCCCTAGATAAGAGATTCCTGCATTTAAAGTGCAAATGACCTCCTTTTCCTATGAAAGTTACATCTGTCTTTGGTCTTTTATATCTCTACAAATATTAAAATAAAATGAAACAACATAAAGTACATGATAAATACATAGATTTTAACTCATTGCTGGACACACAGTAAAGAGTGGGCTAAAAATGATTAACTGATAAGGTACATATGAAAGAAATTTTTGAACAATATATATGGTGAAAAGCTGGGTACTCAGATTCAGAGACAACTGTTATATAGTCAAGATTTTAAACCTCAACACTCACAAAAGTTTATTTTAAAAGTTTAATGTTCATGCTGGATAGTCTGTAGCTAGTATTTTATGTGTTTTCATTTTGAAGTTTCTCACATACAAGGGTCCATTTATATTTTTGTTACTTTTAGTCACACATTCATTTGGTTTTATTCTTGACATAGAATGTCAATGTCTCAACAAGGACATTGATAATCACAAAAAGATCTGTGTTTCACTTGAGCATTTCATATTCAGCAGATTGTGTCATATGTACCTTATATTTCTGAAAATGCATTCTCCTGAATTGTATTATAGATTGCTAATTTCCGTCATAAACTAAAGGGCAGGGGATATAGCTCAGCAGCACAAGTTCCTGCCTGGCAAGTGCAAGGCCCTGTGTTTGATTCCCAGTGCGAATAAAATAAAACAAAAAAAATTTCTAATTAAGCATTATAAACTAAAGCTGCTGAGTCACCTAAGAGAAAACAAAAGAATATGTATAATTATATTTGATTTTGCTGTGCCCACCAAAATCTTTCCTTGTCCCACAACTGAAGACACCATCTCTGTTTTTGCAACTAAAAAATTTTTCTAACTGCAGAGAAGGTAAGAATCATTCATCTTACCTTCATGTCTTTCTCCAGAGTGCTTTAAAGTAAAAATTTTTAGAGACCGTTTATGACATTTAAATTTGGTAAATGGAAACACTGCAAAATCCAATGTAAGCTGCTTCTAAAACTCCTTGAAGACGCTAAAATACGACAAATATGTCAGGTCTCTATAACTGAATTCAATGTATCTATGGGATCTCAAAAAAATGACATTTTGCCCTATTAGTAAAAGATTCTGGTATAAATTTAAAAAAAAAACTGAGTGATCCTACAAATCATTATAATCTCTCTCCATCTGTCTCTTCCGATTTTTCCATTTCTAACTTCTGTTCTGTTTTTCTCATCATAGTCCCAAGTAAAGAGCCTGTTGTGACAGTTATCACCTCTTTCCCACCCCTATTGGGCAGACTTCCCTACTGCTAAAATAGCAATAAAAAATAACTCTTGCCTACCAATTACTGAGATCAGTATAGAATCTCCTATTGGATCATTCGCTGGTTAAATGTTAAAGTTCAATTAAAATGCAAATTAACAGTAGACAATGTAGCAATTACAGCAATAACAGGACAGGAGAAAAAGTCATTTTCATCCAAAAATGCAAATTCTTGAAACTGTAATTAAATGTGTAATTATTTCCATTTTATATAAATTTCTGTAGCCTAGAAAAGAACCAGAATACCCCAGCTAAAATAGCACCAAATTACTGTATCCAATCTGGTTAAAAAAACAGCCACCTAGAGAGACACCTCAGTTTTGACAGTACATCTTTTAGCTTTTGTCACTGAATTGATTTTTCCTGAAGTGTTAAATTGGGCAGGTTAACATAGAGCTCTCTCATGTTCTTTTGGAAAGTATGAAGTTCACTTCATGAGTTTCATTAATTTATTGATAGGGAAGAAATATGTCTCTGGATATGTTGAGAAATGATTGCTCAATAACAAAAAAATCAATATTTACACATTTCATATGTTTGAGTAGGGGCAGTAACTACTTGTGGCGTTAGTAAGATATACTAGAACATATGCTTACTTCAAATGGCCAGCCATGTCATATGACAATGGCTAATGGTGGCAGTGTGTTGGAAGAAAATGAAATCAAAATGACAGAAAAGCAATAGTAATAGTAGGATAACAGAAGGCATAAAGCACTGAAGGAACAATCATATGAGAGGCAAATGACTATAAATCATAATGGAACTGAGATTCATTTGCATTCTGATGATTTCAAGGAGACAGAAGTACAAGAAGAATAAATTAATGATTGCCAAAAATCAAGAAATGATGTACCTAACAAGAAAGAAATGACTGTGGTAGAACAGGGAATTATTAAAGATCTGTCAAAATAGAATGATCAATATTTTGAAAAAAGCTATGGAAAAATACATACAAACTAACTAATGGCAGAGTAGGCAGACACAGAAAAAGCAATAGCATGAAGTTTTAAAAAACTCTTCTTTCCCCCAATGTATTCATTGTTACTGGGAAATAAAGCACAAGTCAATAATACAAATTGACAAATAGTGCTCTAGCAGGGAGAAAGAACTCTGAGTATTTTAAGAACAAAATGTTCTGCACTGTCTTGAAGGGATGTGAGGTAACAACAAACATTGCTAGTATCTTTTTGCTGGGTCTCTGTTGGTCCAAAGAGCAGCATCCTTAATGAACAATGACCTGGGCAGTGCTTCAGCATCTTGACATGGCCACAAACCATCTTGACATTGGCACCCTCCATGAGAAACTGACAATACGAGTTCCAGTCTTGGACACTTTCAGGAAGCGAAAAACCAGTTAACCAATTATCTTTCTTTAGCTGCAGTTCAAAAGTAATGATATTCTAAAACTAAAAGCCAACTATATATATAGCACAGATTAAAGATCTAAAGATTAAACCGCTAACGATATCTACCAGCCAGGTAATATAAGATTCCATTTGCCCATGATAATCTTTGCACAAAATAAGCAAATTGTCAAAGGATATCAATAAACTCCTTAAAAACTTCACTTCTCTGAGTTAAATCAAAAGGTAAATTAATGCAAACAATAAATGCTCCAATGTGATAGACAAGAATAAAATCCTTAGATAACAAACAAATGATGGTACTCTTAAATAAATCCTAAAATTCCTGCAAAATAAAACCCTGAGAAGACAATTATAAACTTCAACCTCACTGATTATACAAGAAATGCAAACTAAGACACATGTGATTTATATTCAAATAACGAAAAAATCAAATACATAAGTCTGATAATCAGACAATGAGATAAGCATGCTTACATAGAGTATAGTACAGTTTGGAAAAGCTTTATCTGGTAATTTCATAACTGGGAATCTCTTGTAAGTAACTAACCCAAAATATTTTGCAAAAAGTATGTGCTCAGTTGTTTCCAAAAAGTACTTAAATACAAAGAAATAGTAAGTAGTGAACAAATGGTTAAGCAAAGTGTGACGCATTTGTGATTTATATTATAAGGATACATTAAATAGAATTTTTGGTTATGTCAGAACACATTTAAAGTAAAATACTAAGGTGAAAAGTCAGGGCCTGGGACGTAGCTCAGGGGTAATGCCTGAAGCTCTGGGTTCAGTCCTTACATACACACACACACACAGGAAAACAAGGCTTCACACTTATTTTGATTCTGATGTAAAACTCCTATTTGTATGCATATGTGTTTTCATACATTTTAAAATAGTAACTATCTCTATAAAGACAAACACTGTATTTCTAGTAACAAAAACACATTATGTAAAAAATAATTTTTTCAGTACATGCCAATCATGCCAGAACAAAGTATCATTTTAGAGTTATTAAATTTGTTTAATAATAACTTACTATTATGAGACTCCAGACATGGTCAGGCCTGGCCAAATAAAGTCTGTCTTTACAACACACACATTTCACTTATATAACATTGGAAATTAATCATTTTCAATATCGAATAATATTTAGGACTTAGACACATTTGACATGTTAAAAACAAATCATTCTGTTTTACTCAGCTATGCCAAGAATCTTTGTTGATTAACCTGTAAACCTTGAGATAAACCAGTATATATTTGAAACACTCTAAAAAACATCTTTTACCAAGAGTCCGTAAGAATCCTAAAGTTCTTCCAAATAAATCTGCTTTTAACAATAAATTTAATTCTGACTACCAAGCATTCATAAACTTTTGCTGTTAAGAGTCACAAAATCTATTTCTCCAAATTTTAGTTTTTAGATTTTATGACAACAAAAACAATGTTTAAGATGTTTTATTTCTAAACTGTAGCTGAGAGCCTAATTTACTGAGGTACTGTACAGTTTCCTTATCACTTGAGGGAGATTTTCTCTGCTACGGCATCTTTCTCCTTGGTTATGTCCACTTCTAAGAATACAATAGCCTTTTCATTTTCTCATCAGGAAAACTGACAAAATACTGACAAAATACTTTCTAAACTATCCCTGCTGAAAAGTGATAAGATTCTTGAACACTGTCAATTTACCTAAAATTCTTTTGAAATACCAGTAAGAAGTGGAATCCCCGTTGCTCTCATTTTTACAGTGTAATTGTGTGACAATACATTTACAGAGTGCTTTATAAAAGGTAATCACATTCAAATCCAAATTCAAGAGAACTTTGAAAATAACAAAGAATTCATCACATTATTTGGAAGGATTCATAACACGAGAGTGTAACATTAATTAAATACCTGATTCCTGCTTCCTTTCCAAGGCAATTCTCAACTTTGAAAATACAACTCGGAGTAGTGTTACTATAATGCCATTTAATGGTACGTTTTTAAAGTCACGACAAATAAAATTTTTAAAAATACTCCTTAATTGTTTTGAAATATCGTGACCTGCAAAATTTTACTTTATCACATTTTCTAGTACACAGTTCCTAGTTTTCCTTTTTTATGCTAACCCTATGCAACAAGTTTTAGACATTTGAAAAGCCAACTCAGAACAAAGTAGCTGTTTTCATAAAATTGCAAAAACTCCCTTACCTAAATAAATAATTGGCACATTAGTGAATATATATTGCATTATAAAAAATAGAGTTTTTGTTCATTAGGCAAATATAAATTTGTAATATCACACTATTTCTAACATTTAAAGGTTAAGGCAACTTTTCAGAAACAGAATTTTGTTCACTCATCAATATTTTTGTAAAGAAAATTTGAAACAGAACAAACAAGAATGTATGTTCATAAAATGAGGACTATTTCTTTATTCCATGCAATCATTGCTATTATTAACATTTTAAGATTTTTAAGGTAAATTTACAAGTAGGAAAATGCATAAACCTTAACATTATTATTCTGACAAATGGGCACATCTATGTAACCCTCACCCTTATGATAACCTAGAACATTTTTATCTTCCTAGAGAATGCTCTGTCCCTTTCTAGTTGATCTTCCCTCCTAGAGGCCATCATCCAGCTTTAAAATTTTTGTATTAGTTTTATTCTAGAATTTCCTAAAAAGAAATAAGATATGTTCTCTTTTGTCTCAGTTCTTTTGCTCAGTAGGATGTCTGCCATAAATGTGCTGGTAACTGCTACTTGTACCAGTGGTTCACTCATATTCATTGATGAGTAGTATTTCATTTATAATTGTGCTAAAATTTATTCATTCTCCTGTTGATAACTATGTGAGTTGTTCTCAGTCTGGGGGTATTGAGAACAAAGCTGCTGTGAATGGTGTAATAAGTCTTGTGTGTATTATAAGTATTATTATGAGAAAATAGTGGAATTATTGGGCCAAGAGTAGATGTCTGTGACTTTATTTTGTTTAAAAATCTTCCAATTCTTTAGAGTCCAGCAATTAACCCCTCATCAATAATCAGCATTGTTAATCTTTTTAATTTTGGCCATTTGAGTAGGTACACAGTGTTTTCTTACTGTGGTTGTAAATGCATTTCCCTAAAGACCAAAGATGTTGAGCATTCCTTACCGTTTTCACTGGGCATTCATATAACTACCTCCATGAAGGGACTATGTACATTTATATCGAGTTTTTCTCTTTCTTTGAGGGGGATCTTTTTCTTATTGAGCATGAATTCTTTACAAGATATTGATTCATGTTCCTTGTCAGATATGCTTCACAAAAATTTTAATCCTGTTATTAGATAATTTTACCAGTTATTTAATTATATCTTTTAATGAGAAGTATATTTAATATGCATGACTATTTTCTATAGCCTGTCACAGATACTTTATTCTACCACTAATTTGAAAAATATTATCATATTAAATTTTCTTATATAATAGTTAGTTTTAACTTTTACTGTTATCTATGATCCATTTGCAGTTAATTTTTGTTCATGGTATAAAGGTGAAAACTCATTTTTATATGGATATCAAATTTTTTCAGTATCATTATTTTACAATATCTTCCATTTCCTGATTTAATTGGCTTAATGTCCTGAAAAACTTAACATATAAATATATGTCTATTTCTGGATTTTGCTTTCTTTCATCTATTTGTCTATTCTTGTAGAGAAAATTTATAATCCTGATTACTATCTTTTTAAAGTCAGATGGAATTGTTGATGTTTTTCAAGATTATTTTAACTACTCTAGATTCTTTGATTTTATCATATAAATTTTAGAATAAGCTTGTTGATTCCTACAAATTATAAGCTCTCTGGAAGGAAGATTATTAATTTTGATCTATATATTAATTCAAGGAGAATTAACATCCTAACACTATTGAGTTTTCTGCTTCATGAACATGGTATATCTCTCCATTTGTCTTCCTCACTTTCTTTCAGTAATAGTTTTTAGTGTAATGATTATGCACGTGTATCTGTTAAATTTTTTTCTAAGCAGTATTATAAGTGTCATTTAAAATTTTTACTTCCACTTAGTATTGTATCTGCAAATATAATGGATTTTATATTAACTTGGAGGCCAAGACCATGCTAAACTCACTTATTAGTTCAAAACACTAGTTGAAGCTATTACTTAAAATCATCTGTGTACATGTTCATGTATATGTCATCCATGATTAAACACATTCCATTTTTTAATTTGTAAACTATATGGTTTTTCATTTTTTCTTTTGTTATTGTACTGGCTAGAATATTCGATAACACAGGTATTAAGAACAGATATTATTGCTTTAGTCTTAAAATTATGGAAAAAACAGTTTTCACCTTTAGATATTATGCTAACCATTGGGTTTCTTGTGGTTAGGTTTTACCAAATATTCCTACAAATAGTTCTTTGATGGATGAGAATTGATATTGTTCTGGGCACTGTAGGATATTTTGTAGCAACTTTGACTTCTGCTAACCAAATAGCAGTAGCATTTTTCTCCTGAATGTGATAAACAAAAACGTTTCCAGACATTACATAGTTTCCCTATGGTCAAAACTGTTAGTATTTGAGAACCGCCACACTAAAATGAGACAAGTATGTCAGGCTAGATATAAAATATTCTAGCTAATATCATCCAAGAGAGCTCCAGGCAAGAACTTGTGCTTTCTCAATTATAGGCTGTCTTGCTTTATTCAATTTTTTATTTAGATACTTTTGCCTTTTGAGAGTTTATATTAGACTGTTTGAGCTGCTGTAACAAAATGCCATAAATGTGTTGCTGATAATAAAATGTTTCTTTCTCACAGTTCTGGAGGCTGGGAAATCTAAAATCAAATGCCAACAGATTCTTTGTCTAGTGAGAGCCTACTTTCTTAGACATGGTACCTTCTCACCATGTTTCCATATGATAAATGAGAAACTGAACTCACTAGGACCTCTTTTAGAAGGGTATTGCTACTTTTAGGGGCTCTACACTCATGATCTAATCAACTAATATCATTACCACAAGAGTGAAGATTTTAACATGAGAATTTATGGAACCTCAAATATTCAGGCCATAGCAGAGGCTCTGACCTGTTACTATACTCCTCAAAGTGTCTATGTAGTGTATCTGTAGTTTCACCCATACACCTTCTTTCTAACAAGTATCACAAACTTTTAAAATCTAAGTTTTGTTAAATTCAGAATATTTTAAAGGATCCAATGTTTTTATGTGAATTGCACAATGAATGAATGTCTGCCAATCTCTCTGCCACATATCATTGCAATAATATGTGGTGTTTACATATTGAATGAACTTTGTGTATTTGAAAAATACTCATAATTTTATTTAAAATTTTTTTTCGTATTAATAAAATACAAAGTAACTTTAAAGTGATTTTGTGGCATCAGGTACTTTCATAATTCATATAAAAAGCATCTTGTGTAAGGTTTGCAAAGGTTTTTTTGGCATTAAAACAGATTGAGAATAAGAAGCCTACATGAAAGTAGAAATATAAAGTAAAAAAGCTATATGTATGAAGAAATATTAACCATCTAATTGTTTTCTAAGATCTAATATGAATAGTACTAGTCAACACAGATGAGGGGAAAGTATCATGAAATTTTTTAAATCAAAAATAAGCAGAGAGATGGAAATTCATAAATCTAGAAATGTATTACATTATTCAAATAAGCTATAAATGTGGACACTGATTCAACCACCAAAGTATTTTTAACTCAGTCTCCTAGGGAAATCAGTGTTCATGATACTATACATATAATCACATGATAAATACAGTATTTCAGTTACTAAAAAGCACTTTATAATGAAATTGCTAATATTATTCTATAACCAAAAATCAGTGGGTTCACCTTCATATAAAAGACAAAGCATTTTAATTCATAAAATACAATTCCTATTTCAAGCCATTTGTTGAATTTGAATCCAATATAGTTTCAAAGTATGCTTAATTTGACATATCCAAAGAAGAAGCATCTGCAAGATGTTCAAGTGGGAAGCCTACTCCAATTGTAAAATCCCATGTTTATACATGTGATTAGCAATGTCAGTCCATTCAACTGTAAAATAGGATTTGCAGCTAGTTCAAATGTATCTCCAAAATAATGTACCCCTAGAATATCATGTTCTTTTTATATCTCTACCCCAGACAATTCCTATACTTGGGTAAAAACTGTGAGTTCTTTATTTGCCAGAGTTCATATATAATGTGAAAATTATGTTTAAACTTAATTCAGATTAACAGGTATCAGTAAAATAAAAATAGATTAGAGGTAAAATATCAATCAACTGATCCAGTATAGTAACTTCATTTGCATTCAACATTAGTTTTCTTAACTCTCCTATTTATGAATAACTGCCTACCATTCCGTTAACATATATTTTTTTCAAAGAAGTTAACTACTTTTGGAGCTATTTAGAAGAGGAAAATGCTCTCACTTGTTCCAAAATGCGTTATAAACACACTCCTAAAGCAATTTGAAATAAATGTATTCCTCTGCAATTTGATTCTGAAAAATAGACAAAACTGAAAATTATATAAAGAGAACACTTAAAATAAATCATAACTATGGAACAGTTACTATATCTGGACCACAAGTAGGTAACTAATTATTTTACAAAAGCAATTGCACACTCAAATAGATATTCATTAATTTCACTCCCACTCCAATCCTTTAATTTCCTCCTGTGTTTTTCATGTCAATTTTAACTCTCATATAATTTTTCTCTATTAAGAAAAGCTTGTTAAATGATTTCATCTCTTACATTAGTACATTCATTTTCTACCTGTGCAACCTTCACAAGTCAATCAATGACATAAAGGAAATTCTTGTTCTTTTGCTGTATCATCTATAACATTAAGGAAAGACATACCAAGCAGAAGACATTAACAACACATTACTGTGGACTAAAATACAGTACAACTGAGTTACATTTCAACAGTCACCATGTGTAGAAGAAAACCTGGGCACTTCTACTTGCTTGCAGAACAATTGCTTCAACTTTAGTTAAAGCGAGCCCTATTTCCATGTAGTGATGTGCACAGAG
>RJWM01026338.1:0-28358 GCA_004363535.1 Dasyprocta punctata | reverse complement strand
GGAGCTCAGGACTTTGTTGCTGAGAATGGCTGCGGATCACTTTGGGGGGCTCTGATCATTATTTTGAACATTGCTTCTTGGCTCCACTGCAGAACCTTTGACCTTCTGGCACAGAGCCTTTACCCTGCTGGCATAGGCTTTCTAGCTTCCATCGCTGACCTTGGGGTCTTCCCAGCACAGACCCATGAAATAGACTTGCATGAGTCATTGTCATGGGCTCTAGGTTTTCAGCTGAAGTCATGCAGGTTATTGCTGTGGGATCCAGGACCTTGGCTGGGTTTTCTTGGGTCTCTAGTGTGTGGATAGATTTCCTGCACTTTCTTTGTATTTAACTTCTTGGTTGACCATCAAAAAATAATACTATAAATGATGTGTCCTGCATGTGATTGTTCTCCTTGCAACCCCTGACTACAAGAATGTTTTACCATAAAGCAATAGCAAATATTTGAGGACCCAATATGTTTAATGAGATTTGAATCTTAGCAAACATACACATGTATTTAAACATCATGTGTTAACTTTTACTATTTATAATTTTCAGATTTTTCTGTATCATTTAAAATAAATCTACATTTTTTAAAAATTAAAAATTAATTGATACCAATAAAAAGAAACAGCTCTTTACCCACCACAGCCCTTGACAATCACTCATCTCTTTGTGTCCATTTAATTTTTACAGTTAACCCAAAACCTCCCTAAAATTGATGCAAATGATCATAAAACTTCATATGACTATTGTGTTTCTCTTTTTCATTCCCATAAAAATTGCAAGAACTTTGCACAAATTAACTTTAAACAGAAACCAAACCTTCAGAAAATATGAAGTCAAATTATAATTTAAATGTAAAGGCCAAGTGCAATTTACATGTGTGTTGCATCCCACATGTGCTTAATCTTTTTGTACCTACTAGATATTTTTATTTTAAAACAAAACAAAAGATAGAAATGATACAGAATTTCAAAAATAATAGTGGGATATTAACACTAGTTAATATATTGCATATTGTTATCTTAGAAGTAGTTGTTCAGGTTGCAAGATTTAGGCATTAAAAATGATCAAACAATCAAACAATGAGAGCACAATCTGTTCTTTTTAATGAGGTTAGTAGTATAGTTATCTATCTTGTATATATATATACATACACACATGTATATGTATACCTATATACATACAATCTTTTCCCGTCTTCCTTTTGTCCTTTCCCCTACCCCAGTTGTTCTTTCTTTTTGAGCACTTTCTTTCCCTTTCATTTTCCCAATATTTATTGTACATTTGTATTTTATTACTCTTTCAGATTTTTTTTACACTAGAAAGACAATATGATATTTACACACATGCGTTTGATTTATTTCACTTGTAAGTATGGTCTCAAGTTGCATCTATTTCCCTGTAAAATCAAGTTTAGCCTTCTTCACAGTTGAATAATACCGTACTATATAAAAATACCACATATTTTTTTAATCCATTCTGCAGTTGGTGAGCATTTGGGTTGTTTCCAAGATTTAGCTATTACAAATTGTGCTACTATAAACATGGGTGCATATATATCACTATGTCATAATGTTTTTGAATCTTCTGGGAAAATACTTAGATGAGGAGTAGCTGGATTGAGTGGGAACTCCAGTCCTAATTTTTTGAGGAATCTCCACACTGATTTCCACAGTGATTGTATCAGTCTACACTCCCACCAACAGTGGAGCAGTGTTCCTTTTTCCCCCACAACCCCACCAATATTTGTTACTGGTTGATTTCTTGATCTTGGTCTTTCTTTCTGGAGTGAGATGGACTCTCAGTGTTGTTGCTTTAATTTGGATTTCTCAAATGACCAGTGCATTTCTTCATGTATTTATTTGCCATTTATATTTCTTCATCTGAGAAGTGTGTGTTTATCTCAGATACCTATTTTCAGATTGAGTCTTTGAATTCAAGGAGTGTGATGTTTTTCAAATCCTCATATTTTCTAGATATAAGTCCTTTGTCTGAGGGACAGTTGGCTAAAATTTTTTCCCATGCTGTGGGTTTTCTTTTCATTCTGTTGCTGATTTCTTCTGAAGTGCAAAAACTTTTTAAAAAGATTAGATCACAGGTGTTGATTCTTTGAAGTACTTAACATGTGGTTTGCATTTTGTTCATGAAATTTTTGACTACCCCTATGTCTTTGAGATTTCTACTTACCTTGTCTTCCAGTAGATTTAGTGTTTGTATTTTAATATTTAGATCTTTGAACCATTTTGACTTTACTTTAGTGCATGGTGATAGACATGGGTCTAGTTTTAGTCTTCAGTTTGTGGAAAGCCAATTTTTCCAGCACCTTTTATTTAAGAGGCTATCTTTCTTCCAGTGAACATGTCTGGCCCCTTTGTCAAAGATAAAGAGGTTAGTGTGTTTGTAGTTATGTCTGCATCTTCTAATGTGTTCCATTGATCCTCAAGTCTGTTTTTTTTTTTCTTTCCAGTACCACACTGATTCTATCACAGTAGCTTTGTAGGATGATTTCAAGTCAGGTATTGTAATGCCTCTGGCTTTGCCTTTGTTGCCCAGGATTGCCTTTGCTATCCTAGGTCTCTTCTGTTTCCAAATGCATTTTAGGAGTGTTTTCTCTAGATCTGTGAGATATGTTAATGGTAGTTTGATCTGGATTGCATTAAATCTGTATAACAGTTTTAAGAATATGGCCATTTTCACTATGTTGGTTTTCCTATCCGTGAGCAAGGGACATCTTTTCATTTCCTGATATCCTCCTTTTTAAGAATATTGTCATTTTCCATGTATAGATCTTTTACATTCATTGTTGGATAGATTCCTAAGTATTTCATTTTTGGGGGTGCTACTAGAAAAGTTGTTATTTCCATAATGTCTCTCTCAGTGAATTTGTTGTTTGTGTACAGGAATGCTATTGGTGGATGAGTGTTGACTTTTTATCCAGCTACACTGCTGAATTTTCTTATTAATTCTAGGAGTCTTTTGATGGAATTTTGGGTGTTCTATGTAGAGCATCATGTCATCTACAGATAATGATAGTTTAACTTCCTTTCCTATCTTTATTCCTTTTGTTTCTTTCTCTTCTCTAATTGTTCTGGTTAACATTTCCTGAACTAGGTTGAATAGGAGTGGTGACAGTGGGCATCCTTGTCTTGTTCCTGATTTTAGAGTGAAATTTTTCAGTTTTTGTCAATTTAGTATGATATTGGCTGGTGGTTTGTCATAGACGGCTTTTATCAGATTAAGGTAGAAGCCATCTATTCTGATTTTCTGTAGTGTTTTTATAATGAACTAGTATTGGACTGTATCAAAAGCTTTTTCTTCATGTATTGAGATGATCATGTGATTTTTGTCTTTGGCTCTGTTGATGCAGTGCATTACATTTATTGATTTGCATATGTTGAACCATCCATACATTCCTGGGATGAATTCCACTTGGTTATGGTGTACAATCTTCTTGATGATTTGCTGAATTCCATTTTGCTAGTATTTTATTAAGGATTTTTGTGTCTATTTCATTAGGGAGACTGGCCTATCTTTCTCTTTTTTTGGTTTGGTCTTTCTCTGGTTTTGGAGTCAGGGTAATAATTGCCTTCAGGAATGAGTTAGGGAGGATTGTTCCCTTTCAATTTCATTGAAGAGTTTGAGGTCTGACAGTCTATCTTCAGTTTCAGTTTAGAAGTTTTGCCAGCTTTCAATGGAATTTTTAGTTTTCTCGATATCACTTTGAATTTGTTTCATACATTATTTTTTCCCCTATATTGTTCTTTCAAGGTTTCCATCATTTTCCCATGTTCTTGTTCTTTTTTATCTATGTCTTCTCTAGCTATGCTGAGCAACTCCTTTATTAAAGTTGTCATCTTTCTTTACCTGAAAGATTATTTCTAATCTGATTTCCTCTATAGCCTCCTGGATTTGTTTCTTTATTTGACTTGCTATTTTTTCAGAAATTTCTGGTGTGTGACTTCCAATGACCTCTTTTCATTGTCTTCTATACTTGTTCCAGGTGCACTGGCCATTTGAGATTGATTTTTCATTTTGTCATTTTCACCTCTTGAGTTAATATTTTGGTCTTTTCAATCCCATTAGTCTTGACTGTCCATTGTATGTGTCTTAGGGTCTTACTATGTGGCTGATGTTCACCTTGTTGCTGCATCCTACAGTGTAGGGGAGGGGCCAATCACTTGACTTCCTTGTGCAGGTCAGTTGTGTGAGTCCTATATTCTTGTTAGGCTGACTAGAATCAGTCCCTTCCTAGGTGTCTTAGTTACTTTTTCCCTTGTTGCTGAGACAAAACACCTGACACCCAAACTAGGGAAGGAAAGGTTTATTTATCTTACAGTTTTTGGAGGTTTTAGTCCACAATCAGCTGGCTCCAAGGCAGGGTGGCATGGCACAGGAACAATACTTCAAGGCAGCAGCCAAGCAAAAGCAGCCAAAGTAAAAGGGGGGCAGAGCAAGCTTCTTCTCCTCCTTTATATAGTACACAGGACCCCCCTCCTTCAGAGTGGGTGTAGCATCCACAAATCTTGCTTTCCTTTGCACAGGATGAGGATGTTTACCAAGTAAGACCCTTGGCTCCCTCCTGAGTCTGTCAGTTAAACTTCTAACCTTCTCAAATTGTAACAATGACCAGGTAACTGTGGTTTACACCCCAGGATGTAGAGCTGCTGAGTTACTTAATTAAGCTGCTAGACTTCTCAAGTTGACACAATGTATAAACCGTAGCACTAGGCTGACTAGTCTAGGAGTATTGAAATGAACCAACTGTTAGCTCATATTGTTACTGTGACTTCAGGATGTTCCAGGTCACCAGACCCATCTATCTATGGTATGCACCCCAGCCATGTGGTCTACAATAAAGTCATCAGATTTTGCTTAAATTCTGCCTGTCTTAGTGGTGTCAACTGTATCTCTGTTTCCATAACAGTTTCTTAACTAATTGTCTTGATTTTGTGCTGCTGGGGATTACTCTGGATCGCATGCATGCCTGGCAAGTGCACTATAGCTTTGCTATACCCCCAGCTCTACATGTAGATTGTAGTTTAAAATCGTCATGCATATTTCACTGATTCTTACATATTTAAAGCATATGGGGAAATACTCACTGTGAAAAAATATTACAAACAGACAATCCATGCCTTGGGGGTTTTGATAGAGTGTTGAATTTAAACTGAGGAAAAATACTGTGGATGACATTTCAGAATCCGAGGTATGAAAAAGACAAATTAAACATTGATGACCTTCCAAAAGATCTCAAAGGGTAATAGTCCTATTTCTTGAGGCCTCAGAAAGTTTCTGCCTCTGAAGCTAACCTGATGATGACATGATGTTTCTGGCCCAAGTGCTTATAGAGAGACAGTTCTTTTCAGAGGCAAGTGCATCTCTGGAACATGTTGCAAGATGAGGACTGGCCCATCCAGGGCTTTCTCCCTTCCTCCTGAGTCTTAATGTCTCTGTGTTTGGGATGAACCATGTAAAGGATGACTTTTTCTGTATTCTCAATAATTCCAGGAAAGGCAACACTGATATGAAGATTGACCGCATATGTCTAAAGTGAAGACCAAGAACTGACCAAACAGGAGTATCAGCATTTAAGATGTTACTTGGAAAAAGACAGAGTGGGTCTGGTTTAGGAGAGCATGACTGAATTAGACAGCCTCCACCACGTGTCAAACACTACAGTAAGTGGGCAACCAACAGGTAAAAGTAAACTTAAGTGATAGGTACATGAGCTTAGTCCCACCTACTCAGAATTCTGATGTAAGAGAATTGCTTAAACTCAAAGGGTTCTAATTCAGGTCAAAAATATACCCAAATCCCACATCAAATGAATAAATACAATAATACAAAAACAAAAGCAAATACAGATGAACTTATGTAATTAGAAAAATAATTACAAGCTTTGAAATTAACTGTAAATACAGATGGCTAAATAAAGACAAAATTCATGGCAACTGAGGTACTCCAGATGCAAATGAATGCTACATATGAAAGCTATTTTCCTATAAGTAGAAGTCAGAATAGTGATGCCTGTACACAGCTCCACGGAAGAGTATTTGTCAACTTCTGAGATCATATCCTTCCTTATATAGGTCTACTCAACTTGTTACCTCTTGTGAAGAGATGAAAAGCCTTTTACTTCAGTTACTTTATTCTTTGCTTTTTTATGTTTTAATGTGCTTTCTTTTTCCAGCCAAAAAGTCAGTAACTCCTCCCCAGTTGTTGAAATCTGTTTTGAAACTCTGTCAAAGAATAAAATTTAAAAGTTTGGGAATCTCATTCCCACACACACACATTTCCTACCTGCAAACATCCTTGGTAAAATTTTATGGGCTCTTGTGATTTCTCCTTACCTGATAACCCCACATTTTTCAGGAGGGTATCTATTTGGATTACAGAGCTGTGTCATCTACCAGGAAGAGCCTAAATCTCTCAAAAAGCCTGGACAATCTGAGGAGGAGGATGAAGACTCTGGAAGTAGCTCTAGAAGGTGGCAGTGAGCAGAGAGGAGCATCTCTAGTGGAATTCCTTATGAACAGTTTCAAGTGTAAATTTAAAAGAATTTGCCAAATTGGGGTTAACCTGTGGCCAAATGAGATGAAGCAACTTCTCATGACTTTCCAAATTTACTCCTTCCCATTACTGATACTTAGTTGTTTTAAAAATTTATTGGAACATTTTTCTTTTTCTAAAAGATGCTACACATACTCATTCAATATAGTAAAATTAATGAACAAAGCAGAAGAAAATACTAAATATTCTCTCATCTTCCAACCAACATGTATGTCTATTAATATTTTAGCATTTGTAACACCTAGCACTGATTTGCATGATTTTATTGACATTTTTACGTGTTTTATGGCCTAATATGAAGCCTGTCCTAGAAGATTCCATGAGACTTGAGAAGAATGTATATTCTGCTATTATCAAGTGGAGTGTTCTATTGCTATTTGTTAGATATAGTTGATGTGTAGCTGTATTCAATTATCCTGATTGCCTTCTGATCTTCTACCCAGTAGTTCTATTTACTTTTGAAAGTAAGGTATTAAAGTCTCCAACTATTATCATTGTCAGTTTATCCCTTCAAGTTTGTAAGATTTTGTTTTGTTTATTTTGGCTCTCTGTGGTTAAGTACATATGTGTTTATATTTGGTATATCGTCCAGATAGATTGAGCCTTCTATCATTATAGAATGCCTCACTGTAAATCTAAGAAAGTATTGTCTTTTAAAGTGTTTTTGTCCCTTATAATTATAACTATCTCATTTTTCCTATGGGTGCTGTTTACATGATATATGTTTTGTCATTCTTATACTTTCAACCAATTTGTAACTGAAACTCAGAGGGTCTTATACAGACAGAATATAAGTGTATCTTGCCTCTTTATCCAGTATGTCAATTTCTGTATTTTAATTATACTATTTGGCCTAATCATATTTAATGTTTTTATTGTTATAGTTGGATTCCCATCTGGCAATTTGCTTTTTATTTTCAGTATTTCATCTACCTCTATTGTTCTGCTATTCTTTCGTGTTTTGAGTTTGTATGTCTTTATTTCTTTTAATTGTTGTTTAACTTTCTTTGAACTCTTTGTTTTTTTTTTTTTTGTTGTTGTTGTTGTTGTTGTTTTGCACTTGGGTCTGCAGTAGTGCTAGGAGTTGAAACCGGGACATAGGCCTTGCTAAGCTCTTGGTCTAGTTCTTTAACGATGGGGCATCTTCCATCTATCATGAGCCCCAGATCACTGCTAAAGTGATGTGGGATCCTGCAGTGTTTCAGTGGCCTGGTCCAAAACTACAGCACCCAGCAACATTGGAATTTAGTGTCTACAATGGGTGTTTCAGAGAGCATTTCTATCTATGCTCTTTTCTATTTATAAGTTGAAGCAATAACCAGATGGTGATTTAAGCTTCCTAGCTTCCTGTCAAAATAGTAATCTCTTGGCATTAACCTCAGTAAATAGTATAAGGAGTTGTGTGTTTAAACAACAACCTTATAGCTCTGAAGCAGAAAGCAGCTCTCCCTTTACAAGAATCATCCCTGGAAAAAATGTCTGAGGGTGCCCTTGCTTCTACCACTCTATGCAGTAATTGTAACTGGGCAGACATTTGGTTGAGGGCATAGAATCTACCTGTGGGCTTTTCTTACCTATATGCAGTTTCTTTCTATGAAAACTGAGTTTTGCACTCTGGTTTCAGAGAAGTATACAAATAAGAGTATGATAAAAGACAGAAAACTGAATTTTTAATCCAGATTGTCATTGTAAGAAATATAGCAAGACATATTAAAGTAAAAGTTGTGATTTTTCAAACAATAAGCAAAAAATGTGACTTCACTGTTTAGAATGCCACAAGAAGAGATGATAATGTCATTAGTACCCCAGAAAAAAATAGCTGGAAAGAGGCAGAGAAACCTGTGATTTTATTTGGAAGGCCTTCTGCCTTGTCTGGGATCTATGATTGGCCTAGCTAACATAGGCAGGCTGGGTGCAGGTGGGTTGTAAAGTCCTGTGGAGGCTTTTGTCTAGAGGTCACGGCAGTGAACCAAGGATACAGGCAATGAGAACAAGCCAATTAGGATTAGCAAACTCTTGAAGCCAAAAAACGACAAGTGGAAGGTATTTGTTACAAGAAAATCTATAAGTGACCTGAGTGTTCTTTCATCATATATATATATATATATATATATATATTAATTGTTTGAGCTTCCCTTTCTATAAATTACTCATACAAAACTTTAAAATCTTATGTTCTAATGGAAAATAAGTATATTTTTGTCAGTATGTGTTTTTAATTGAGTCAAGGTAATTTGCTGATTTATAAAAGGATTTAAAAATAGATCTTCTTGTCAGTTTTGGATCCAAATAATAGCTGTACTCTACCTAAAAACTTCTCCTGGATCAGATGCTGATACAGTAAAAAAATTAGTAAAAGCCTGGCCAAATTTGAGTATTTTATTCAGTTTAACTACAATTAATGTTCCAATTGTAATTTCTATATCTTGAACAATGTCTCTTGGTATATAAAATGTTAACATTAACATTTGGTATTAAAAATGTTATCTGAGCAAGGGTGTTGTCTTAGTTACTCTTTCACTGCTGAAACAAAATATTAACATCCAAAGTTAAAGGAGAAGGGCCAGGAGTTTAACTCAGTGGCTTAAGTGCCTGCCTGGCAGGTGCAAGGTTGTGAGTTCAATCCCCAGTGCCAGAAAAAAAAAAAAAAACACTGTTACAAAGTTAAAGGAGAAAAGGTTTATTTAGCTCTCAGTTTGTAGGGGTTTCAGTCCACAATAGCTAGTTTCAAGGAAGGGTTGTGTGGCAGACAAGTGTCACAGAGGAGAAACAGTTCATGATAGACAGAAGGTAGCAAAGCAAGCAAAACAGGACCATAGTAGCTTCTTTCTGCCCCTTTTATATTATATCTAGGCTACCAGGATTAGAGTGGTACCAAACTATTAAGTACACTAATTTAGTAATCACACATCCTTAATCCCAGAATCATACAATCCCAGCAACACACACTTTAGATCCAGTCACCTCTAAAAACCCCCACCTATGACTGCATGAGTCATTGGAGGCACATATAGGTGCAAACCATACAAGTGTCATACCTGGAGGACTGGTGTGCACCATGCCATGACATGCCACTGCTCTACAGAAACACAGTTACTGAGATACTACCAGGATCATCAACTCGCAAGAGTAATGAATTTAAAAGGAAGAGTGTAAAATAAAATGGCCAGGGATATAGCTCAGTGGCACAGTGTCTGCCTGACAAGTACAAGATCCTGAGTTTGATTCCTAGTATCAAAAAATACATAATAAAATAAAATAAACTGATTTGGAAAAGAGCAGAAAATAAAAAGAACATAAACCCCTACTCTGTAGTAGTGAGCTTTGGAAAATGAATACCTGTAGATTTTTGCCCTCAAGTATTTTTTATTTAGGTCTAGTGACTTTTCACATCCCCTATGTGGGCACCTGGAAGTTGTTGCCCTCTGATTGGCTCTCTGGCTATCTTTGATCTTAACCTGAGCACCTCTACATTCCTTCTGGCCATTTGATTCCTTCCTGCCCTTTGTGTTGGGTAAGTTGGGGGAGGGGAAGGCTCACAGATGGGCAGCTCAGAGCTAGAAATTAAGTAATGGGGAGATGTGTATCTGGTGCAGGTATAATGATGCTAAAGTGGGGATATGCATATAAATATATATAAATGGGAGTATGTGTGATTTGCACATTAAATAGGTGTCCTTAGGTGGCTGCCCCTTGTCTCCTCCATATGTCATCTGGTAAGGTAGCTGGTTACCCTGGAGTTTCATGCTCCTGGCTACATCTATTTTGCCTGTTGATTTTTCCTAATAAATTCTTATGTTAACTGTGTTACCTGCTGCCTTCCTGGGTCTGGTTTCTCCTGGTTCTGGCTTCTGTCTGCTTTTTACCTTTGTTTTCCTAAATGTTGGAGTCTAACTGCAGAGGCAAAAAGTGACTTTAGTAAGATTTCCTATTAATTTTTTTAATAAACCTCAATGAGATTTTATTTTATCCTTTATTTTGCCTGTAACCACCTGTCCCTACAAGAACACACTGAAATTTCCATACTATTTATGGAAGTTTTAAAAGTTTATTATAAAGTGAGAGGGAGATCCAAATCTGCTCTTTTGCATGGTGTGATACACCGATAAAAGCAACACAGAGGAACACACAAGTGTCATTTCAGAAACAGCCCATGGAGACAAGAGGAAGCAGTGACTGAGAGAAGGGCACAAGGGGCTTCCTTGTGGTACTCAGGCTCCATTTCTTGATGTGATGGTTACATACGTGTTTTCATTTCACAGCCATTCAGTGAACCATACTATTTGTTACACTATCCTTTCATAAGAAAGAAGTTTAAAAACATTTTCAAAAACTTGGTGAATGTTTTCTTTATTGAACAAACACATGCAAATAAAAGAAGTACAACCAGTTTGGGAAAACCCTGTGAAGAGACTGATCTAACACTTATTAAATCATAGTCTAGAATTTTCAGAGTGGAAAGCTTCTTGGAAATCACCAGATCCAGAAAGGGTCATTTCTCCATGGAGGTCACTCTGCAGGTTCTGCTGCAGCGGGATGAGGCAAGGCCCAGAGAGCAGTGTCCCAGCCAAGTTCCTCAGGGGACTCTGATGCACAGATTATTATATATCAGTCAGCTGTCCCAGGAAGGCGAAGTGACTTCTCAGAGCCAGCACATTCCCAAAATATCACAAAGGCCAGATCATCAGGCCTGGAGGCCACTACTCCACCGAGAGCCTATAGCCCCTGTCAAGAACCCAAGCATGATAATTCTATCATGGATTAGCAGCAAGAACCACCACCCTTAATAAGCTCACAAAATACATTTTTTCTATGATCTTTTTTCACCTTGGAAATAACAGTGGTTTTCTAATATGTTTTGAATTTCATACATCCAATGTAGCATTAATACCTTTATTTTATATTAATGGTGGCAGCTTTCCCATTCATGGACTGTTAAAACTAGATGGGTATGAGCCTACCAATTCATTTTTAGGATAAAGAAAGCAACACAATAGAGATTAGCAACTTGTCAATAGCTTCTAAAACTCAATGCTCCTTTTTAAAAGACTACATTTTTTTTAGACTAATTTTTGTAGGTTGAGATGAATTACTTTACAATACATAATAGGCTTAGCTTTTTGCTTGCTTCTTTCCCATGTAATTCAGTTTCTTGTGATTTTTGTGACTGGTTCCACTGAAAATAATTGTTGCTGAACAACAGTGTGATGGTCCATGTTGTAGCCCAAGCCGGCCTGGAACTTACAACGTTCCTCCTACCTCAGCCTCCTGAGTGTTGGGATTAAAGGGGTGCGCCACCATGCCCAGCTCAACATTTTAAAAAGGACCTGAAAATCTTGATCATGGGGTGGAGGAAGGTTGCAGTTCTGACTCCCTCATTCACGTGGGCCTGTAAATCTTGGGGCTTGGACCACTCTTCCTTTGTCAAAATAGCGGTTCTCCAACTCCCTCAAGTGACGGAAGATAACATAAAAATCTTCATTAGACTTAATTCAGGGAGCTCCTTCTTCCTCTCAGGGTAATTCAAAGCACATTAAAGGGAAATAAAAGAATTTTCTCTTAAATTTAACAATCTCAGGTAGGCAACTATGAGGAAGACAATCATCACAGAAGCCAAAACAACGTGATTCTTCCACAAACCCCAAGGGGAGAGGTCAATGCCCTGCTGCATCAAGAATTCTGTACCAGAACATCTGAAATTAAACACAAAAAGAGCATAATTCATTCCTAGATTCTGCTATATTTTACTCAATAAATTCATTATTCTTAAAAAAAATCCTGCAGACTAATGAAATCTTCAACAATTAACCTTTCCTATATAATAGCTAACAGTCATTGAGTGCTTACAATTTTGTTAGCTACTATGCTAAGCAGGTTGCACTTCATAGCTTACTTAATTCCTTAAATCATCTAAAAGCTTATGGACACAGTACACATTTAAAGAGGAAGGGGGATAGGCTAAGGAATTTGGCTCAGTTTACAAAGTCATGCTGTGAACTAAGTTTTTATATTGCTCAAATAATTCATTTCTAAAATTCTAATTATGCTCTCTTCAAAGGAAATATTTATCAAGTAGTATTTTCTTACTCCTGGTGGGAAAAATCTGATTTTGAACCATTCCCTCCTAAAGCTACAATGATCAAATCTTGCACTTCTGCTCATACACAACACAAAATGAGTCCTAATACTAGGAATACAGAGGAGCAAGAACTTCAGGCCTGTCAGTAATTCAAAACACAAATTTATCATATTAGTAAGAATTATTTCCAAACCATCTGAACGTCTATCAATGCATCCTATTGCAAAATCAAATGTTCTGAAAAATATGAACACAAGTCCATAATCAAAACATTGAAAAGATTCCTTAAAAGGCCTAAAAGAAAGTTTTCTCCATGCTACATACAATGTTGCATGTAGTACAAGTGCAGCAGGTTGAGGGTTATACAATAGTAGAATGTCTGGTCTACAAGTGTTACTGAAAAACGACTTCTTCTGTGGGTTGGAAAATTCATATTCATAAAGGTTTGCTCACCCAGTTTGGTATCACGTACAAGCCCAGGGCCTTCCTCTATCACACCTTACTACTGTGTTGTAAGCAAATCTGTTAAGACACTGAACACAAACTTACATTACAAAGGGACAGTCATTGAGTTCTGACACTTCAAGTCCTTGGCAGAAGTGTTGTCCTAAAAATTCATTGTGCTGCAAAGCCTATAAAACAAGGACAGCAAAACTAAGCAAGATAAATAGTTTTAAATTTTTTAGTTTCCAAAGAATTGTCATGATTATATCCTCAAGTCTTAATTGAACTGCTTTTACTAAAATCATAAGAATTTTCCATCCACAGTCTTTGTCACATCAAAACAAGAAATGCTATTTTCCCTGGGAAACAGGAGCCATAACAGTTGGACAGAGTATGCCATAGGCCCCTTCTTTTTCTCTCTCCAATTTTATAATGCCAAAAACACTAAAATTAAAATCATCCATTTGAACCCAAAGAATATTATTGATTCATGAGCACAGCCTTTTCTTGTTTATTTACAAGTTTATTATTGGATGTTTGTTTGTTTTTAGTGCTGAAACTAAACCCAAGGCCTTGCACATTCCAGGTGAACACTCTACCACCTAAAGGCACTTTTCTAGCATGCATGAGGCTCTGGGTTCAAACCCCATGATCAAAAAAAAAAAAAAAAAAAAAGACAGCAGTAGTTATAATAAAGGTAGTTAGAAACTCAGTTATGCTGTCCTCAGACAGGCAGTTTTCTCTGGAGTTCATTACCTTGCTAAAGCCTACATGGCTACAAATGTTAGATGGGGTTTGTTTTTCTAATTTTCTGTCAATATTTTATGTATTGTCTCTTATCGTCTCATTTATTTGCTCAATAAACTGAAGTACAATTTTTTTTAAATCAACTAGTCATTTTCTAACCCTTACTGTGAGATTTTTTTTCCTCGACCCCATTTCAACTCTCTCAAACAACTGGGTGACTGGGGAAAACCTACATGACTCCTCGGCCTTCTGCTAACCAAGGCTAATGGAAAATTCTTATCGAAAGCTATTAACGTAAAATTCTTGAATGAGATGTGACCACAACGCATGACACCATAATGCTATAGTTAGGCTTTATTTCGGTTGTTCCCTGCTTGAGAACTTAGTCACAATGACAGAGGAGTACATCTTACTGTAAAGCCACAATAAGGGATGCTGAAATACTGAATCCAGGAGAGCCAAGGAATCATGGCTTCAAAGTACAGCGACAGACCCAAAAAGACCTACCAACAGCAGAAACCACATAAAATTAGAACCAGGTTAGTGATTTCATGAGGCATCTTACAAATACCATCTTTAAGAACCCTATACATTTTAATATATTTCTGCTAGTGCAAGCACTATTTTGAAATACCTTATATTCACTATAAACAGTTATTTTCTTTGCATGTGTACATCTCTGTATAGCATATTAGTCAGCTTTACAGCACTGTGACAAATCCCAGTGAGAAACAAGTCAGGAGGAAAGTTGCATTTTGGCTCACAATTTCAGAGATGTCAGTCCATGCTCACTTGGCTCTGTTGCTTCTGGCCCAGTGGGGAGGCAGAACATTATGGGAAAAGAGGGTGGTAGAGGAAAGCTGCCCATCTCATGTCAGTCAGGAAGCAGAGCATGAGAGTTTACACTAGCAGGCTTTTCTTCTGTTTTTGTCTATGTGGACCCTCACCATACTGGGTGGTGCTACCCACATTCAAGGAAAGTTTGCTGTCCTCTGCTAATAGTCTCTGGAAACAATCTCATTTATACACTCAGACATTTCCTTTTCAAATTAACCAGGCGTTTCTCAATCCAATCATGTTGAAAAGTAAGATAAACCATCACAATTGCTGATGCTGCTTGTGGTTTTAAAGAAAGAACATTATAGCTGGCATCTGTATTATATATTCTACCTTCTTATAACGTCTTTGGTTGTTAAGACTATGTCCTCAACTTTCTCTGTAACTGAACACAATGGAAGATTAAGAAGCCATTCTTCAGAATCTAATAAGGATTGTATCCTGGCCCCCAACCTAAAGACAGCAAATTCTACAGCTGATCAAGGCCTTTATCTCAAAATATAATAATATTTGCATGTGACCTATGTGAATCCATTGTACTTTACATGGAAACATTCTGAATATTTTAGATCATCTTCTTTTGACATCTAATACAATGTAAACACTATATGCATGTATATTGTATATAAAGATATAATGACCAGAAATGAAGACTATTAGTACTGAAACAATTTTTAATGTGCTTATTTTCAGTTGATTCTTCAGAAGCAGAAACCATGACCACAATGTAACGACTCTGCCGACTATTCAAATTACACCATCACTGTCCACTCCACTTAACAAACTGGCAACCTACGTTGAGAGCAGAACAATCTTGAGTATTTCATTCCCCTGTCAACTTATATTTGACAATAAGATTTACTGTGTTATCTACAGGGGTTTGCTTCTATATCCCCAAGTTTATAAGATAAAGAAGGTTTGAGGTTTAGGATGCAGGCTTTACAAAACTCAAAGCCTAGAGCCAATTAACAGCAAAATGTGGAGAAGCACAAGAACAAACATGGTTAATATGCTCCATTTAAAGATACTAAAAAACAGTACCACAGTGGAGGTGGCAGGAAAGACTGCTGGAGGAGAAGGAGGGACAGATCTGATGTTCCCATGAAACTTGTCCTGGCTGACACATGCCAAACAATGACAATGTGTCTGGTGTGTCTGCATAAATTTAGACTTAATCTAACCAACTACTTAGTATATGTTATGGTTTAGAACTGAAATAGCCTTCCAAACTCTGCTGTGGTCAGGGCTGGGGCTTTTAGAAGGTGATTGGATCATGGTGGGGTTTTATACAAATCAGTGCATTCATCCATCAATACGTTCATAACCAAACATGCTTTTGCAAGTCAGGGCTTGTTTTCATGAGGCAGTCACCAGCAGCATGGCCTCTATGGGTATATTTTTGTCTCTAGCTCCTCAATTCTGTTTTCTGGCAGCCATGAAGTGAGTAGCTGCAAACCCTTCCACTATGTCATTTCTGTCTTGGAATGAGCAACCATGTGTGAAACCACGAACCAAAATAAAACTATCATTCTTTATGTTGTGGGTGTTGCTATCTTGTCACAGCAACAGCAAAGTGACAAATATAATATATAACATATGATCCTGGAATAAAGCATGACTTGATGATTGTTTTAAAAAATCCTGTATAGGAACTTTTAAATAATAACCAGTCAAAACATAAAATAAATCAAACAAAATATTTTAATTTATTAAATGACATTTTTGTTACTGCATGACAGTGTAGAAAATACAAACAAGGCCTGCCACATTCTCCATCATATCCACACAAGCCACATTGGGTGCCAAATATTGTAATCCCAAATATTGAGTACAGTAATCCAAGTACTGAAATCCTTTCTCTAGTTTTCCTCACAATCCAAGAAGTTATATTTATAAATCCACTGAGGCATTATTGGAATCCCGGCAAATTAATTCCAATCTACCATCCCCAAAGCAACCCACGGTGAGAGTAAAGATTCCAAGACATATTCAAGGTCAAGGGTAGCCAAGGGGTCCTGAGTCTAATCCTCGTGAGAACATGCGGACAAAGACCTTGATCCTAGGCCTCTCCCAAAATTTATTAACTAGTGAAGCAAGGGGGTGGCTTGAGGATGAGTGACAGTGAGGATGGCAGGAACTACATGAGTAACTTGAGCTGGCTAGCAAGGTAGTGAGAAAGGTATCTCTGCAAAATGCAGATAAAGATATGCAGGGGGATCAATTTGCATAACCCAATCAACATAGCAACTGAATTGTTTTGGAGGCTGCTGCTTTGGTTTCTGATATGCAAACTTTATGCCCTGGGAACTCACAGCCTCTTTCTGCAGGCTCTTACCCAGTTGACATTCTGGAGCTCACTGGCTCTGCCATCCTGCTGGGCTTTATACATTTCACAAAGGTCACTTTGGGAGGAAACAGGACACTGTCTGATGGCTTTAAAGACTACATACCAGTACCTGTTTCTGATATGTAAACTTTTATGCCCTGGGGACTCATATCTACTTCTAATGTAGCAGAAAGGTCCTATATTTTAAAAGGCTAGGTGTTCTTGTGTACTCGATCTGATAGGGGGACAATTTATGGCAACTGGTTTTGGTCAGACTTTGATTCATCTGTGTGAGTACAAATTTTAGGGGCATGTAAGTTTGGGGTTAAGTAATCACTAAGCAAAAAATTATAAGCAGAAATATTTCAGTATGAAACAGAAAGAATCCCAGTATGGGGGCACATGCCTGTAATCCAAGCACTATTTATCATAGTTTTGGGTGTGGGTGATGGGAAGCCTCACACTGGGTGTGGGTAACTTCATCCAAAAGCCTTATAGCCTGGAGAGAGTGAGAGGGAAAGGGAGGTTTGCTGCTTGTTGCCTCATGTCGGTTGTGCTAGGAACTGTTTTTCCTCTGTGATGCCCCTCTGCCATCCCACAATCTCCTGGAGCCAGCCAACTATGAACTGAAACTTCTACAAACTGTGAGCCCAAAATAAACCTTTCTTCCTTTAACTTTGGGTGTTGGGTATTTTGTCTCAGCAATGCAAAATGTACCCAAGTCAAGTAGCTATGTTCCAAAGGGGCAAGGAGAAAAGTTAGTACATTTTCTAATATAAACTATATTTCAGTCTATGATTTCCTGAACACATCAGAGTCCCATGCACAGAAACCTCAAAATAGGTTTTACAGGACAGGTGAATGTGCAAGAAGGTGCAAGAAAATTCTTTCAGAGTAGCACTGTTCAGACTCACCATCATGAATTGAAAATAGATGTTCAAAATACAGTTTGCTGTGGAGACCATACTCTGACCTGCTGCTATGGCCAGCGCAATAGAACTGACTGAACAAGACAGCAGCAGAAGAGTAAACAGCATGATGAAGAAAGACTCAGCTGCTCTTTCTGAAGCTTGAAAGAACAGAAGGGGTTAGTTCAGCAACCTAGTTAACTATGTATTTGGGATTATTTATTAGGCAATTAATACTATAATATTCTGAGAAAATAATTTTAGAATAAAAATCATCCCCCACTAAGCAACTATCCTGAGCAACCAATTCCACTGTCCACTCCATGTAACTGCATACAGTCATCATACAGCTTTCTTTTTAACAGTGACAGTAAGAGCACATTTTCATACAACACCTGTGCCCTCATATGGATGACTGTGAACAATTTCTTCATTCCTGAGACAGAGAGCTCCAGGCAACACAACTGACCAGAACCCTACTTACTGCCTTCTCTGCTCACAGGAAACTCAGCAACAGCCAGTCATCTGCCCACACATTTCCACAGCATTCATTGTCCACTGCACTGGTGAGGACCTGGGATCAGCACTCCATGACCTCCCAGAGGTTTTACTGAGAAAGAAAGGGGCTTCCATAATCTAAGGCCCCTCTGTCAGAGAACTAGGAAAGTTTCCTGTGTAAAAAGGGCTAAATTCAGTTTCATAAACTACTTTGTCACTATGTTGAGGGAGCATAGTGGGTCTTACAGGAAAAGACTTGAGAACATATGGAGAACACTGACTAGGAACCTGGGGGCCCGGATTCCATGCCTAAATCTTCTTTTCTCAGTGCTAGGGAGTGAACTGAAAGCCTTGCACATGCTAGGCAAGTACTCAACCACTGAGCTATCCCCCAGCCCTCCCATACCTAACATATTATGACACAACTCTCATTTGTACAATGGAAACTTTAAGCTCTTTTACCAGATCTTATACCGTAGTATGTGTTAAAAGTAGATTTTCTGGTTTTTGTATATTTGTCAGTGAGTTATAGGTGAAGTCTGAGCACCAAATGAATCTGTCTACATCCATCAAACAAGCACTTACATTAAATCAATAAACAACGAAGTCATCATCTTTCTCTCATTTGAGAATGGCAAGAGAAAATATGTGAGTATCTCTGGTATATACTTATAGATAATAGATCAATTTCTTAACTATCCATATTTTATCTCTGTATAGCTATGTATGTAGAGAGACATAGAGAAAAAATAAATATCTCAGTTCCTCCAGCATAGTCTCATAGTTTAATAATTTATTGCATATTTGTATAGGACAAAAAATATCTCCCTAAAATGTAGTTTATGAATACTTTTAAAGAATCTATTAAAAATGAGTTTTGAGAAAAATGTCCACACTGCACACCTACTTGAGAATGCACAGTGGATTCAAGTTTCCCTAGCTCAAGGCTTGGTTTGTAAAACTGGAAAGATGTTTGCAAAGAGAAACTTGCTTCATCTCAGATCCAAGACTAAAGAGATCTTCTTTGCATTGTTACTTACCAGTCACAACGTATAGTATACTGGTAGGTATAATGCTTTGCAAGAACCTCATAGGTAGCAACTCAGATAACAGTTTTGCAAAGAAATAGGATGACAGCTGGTAGTATCCACTGATATACTCGTGCCTGTAGAAAAACAAACACACACACACACATATGCATCATACAACCTAGACTAGTTTCAGAGGGGAGAGACCTGAACACGAGACGCTTGCTTGCTGCACAGACTTCTGTTGCTAAAAGGGGCCTAATGTGCCAGCTTCCCACAAGCTCCGTCCTCCATACTCTTCACCTCCTCAGGTGCCACAACTTGGATAACAGCTGTGGGAAGCTCTCACTGTAACCTGTTCTCCCTATACAACTTCCTGATGCTGCTTCCCACCCTGGCTTAGAAACCCTGCCAGGGGCACAGAGTCTGTTCTCTTCATTCTCCCCAGAGACTGCAGAAACTCATAATCTGAATCTCCTCTTATACTGACTCTCTCTGAAGAGCAGCATTTTAGGGGCTAATCTCCATGATCATGGGGCTTATCCTCTCCCCACTTCTGAATTTGAAGAAGGTGACACAATGTGCCAGGGTATCAAATGTACCTTTAGATCATTAAATTCCTTTTTACTGCTTCTAATTTCATATGAAAGAAAAAAACTTCTGATAGCACTTCTAATGTATAACCTTATGAACTACAACCTAATCTTTCTCTTCTGACATTGTCCTGCCATATTCCCAAACTGCTACACCAGTGTTTTCATTGGTACTCTCTCTGATGACTCCTTTCCTTGGATGTAAATACTGTACGGGTGAGTATCTTCCACTCTTGAAGAATATGAGACTCTAAACCAGCCTGACTATTACTATAAAGCAGCCCTTCCCACCCCTCTATCCAGTGAGGGTTAATGTTGGTCATGTTCTTTGTTAACTTTACATGTCACTTCAATTTTTTTTTTTTTTTTTTTTCGGCCCCGGGGATTGAACTCACAGCCTTGCGCCTGCCAGGGCAGGCGCTTAAGCCACTGAGCCAAACTCCCGGCCCCGGTTTTTTGAGGCAGGGTCGCACTATGTAACTCAGGTCGGCCTTGCGCCGCGTTGTAGCCCAAGCCGGCCTCGAACTCACAATGCTCCGCCTACCTCAGCCTCCCGAGTGCTGGGATTAAAGGCGTGCGCCACCACGCCCGGCTTGTCACTTCAATTTTGAGGCTTACTTTACCATTTAGTCTCCACCAGGCCTCTCAAATTTTTCTTGCTTGTGTCATGACCAATTATTTGCTCAGACCAAAAGATTCTTTTTGTTCCCTTTAGTGCTGCTTTCTCTGCTTTAATGAGATTTGCAACCATACCCTAACCACAAAGCTTCTTTCCTTTGGTAGTTGACCTCACACACTCCTGATTTTCCATGCCATGTATAATGGCTTTTTTGTCTATTAAAATTGGTAATCTCTATATGTACTTCAAAAGGTCATGGTGTGCATGGTAAATATATGCAATTTTTATTTGTCAATTTGGAACTACAAAAAGAAAATAGTGGAGATTCCTAGAACTTCATCCTTATCCAAATTCTGAATGTGGTCAATCACACCAACAGCCACTGAGGGCCCTCAGAGGAAGGACCTACTCACATAAAAATCTTCCTCTCAATCATAAAGATGTCCTGGGCTGACATGCTGCTGAAACACTGACAGATCATGAGGAAGAACAGCACACCAGCTCTGCAGGGACAAAAGAACCAGTGCAGTCAGTTCAACATTTTTAAATCAGGCTTCTACCCATGGAACACTTTCCACAAATGCTACAACACTAAACACATCTTTAAAATAAAATAAAAGACTTGTTCTGGTTAAACCACAGTGGGAAGCATGACCCTGAGAAGACTCTCCCCCATCTCTGTTTCCATGTGGGTCCTACGTGAGCCCATATTACTGCACATTTTGAAATTTATGGCCTTAGACTTCTGTGCACTGAATTGTGTTCCACTAAATCCACACGGTGAATATGAAGTCCCAGTATTATTGTATTTGGGGGACACATCTTTGAGACAGTAGTCATGAACCTATGACAGGTGTGTCATAGCAGGCATACAGAGCCCTGTCTCTAATGGTGTCATGAGTTGGTTTTTTTAAAGTAAAATCTCAGTATTCAGGTTCAGTTACAGTGTTGGAACTTTGCAATAAATAAGTGGGTTCTGGTTTGCAATTTAGGCACTCGTTCTCCAAAAGGTTTGCCATCACTGCTTTGAAAGGTACTAAGGTATCCAAAATTCATCAGAGTGGAATCTTCCAGGTGGGGTTTATGTCTTAAAAAAACAAAGAAATTATAGAGAGCTCTCTGCCATGGGAGGGGACAAAGGGAAGTTGGCCATCTGCAAAGTAGTATGGGGCCCTTACAGGAGCCTGACACTGATGGAGTGGAAATCCAACCACAGATTCCTGGTTCCAGGAATGAGGAAAAATAAGTTTCTGTGGTTTAGGGAACCAAATATATGAAATATTGTCATGACACACTGAGTTGATATACAGGTCATAAAAATGCTGTTCCCTTCAATTTAACAAAAATTCCAGGTATCATTCCTAAATTATGCACAGAGATATGTAAGCTAAATAAAGACTCAAAGGGTTAAACATTAAATTAGCTGCTTCAGTTTTAAAGCTCATAAAAAGAAACTAAGAGATGAGGAAGGAAAATGAAAGACAGAAGAAGCATAATTTTGGCATATCTCTGAAAATAGCTGTAATACTTACTTTACTATAGAGTGATACTACATGATTCTACAAAAATAAAACATTTCACCTGAGCAAAGAATTAATCAACCTTTATACTTTCTCTTTCTTCCAAAAACAATCAGCCTTTTCAAGACATCAAAATAGATTGAACATAAGCCTCCTCAACTTTCCTCAGTAATAGATTAGGGATGAAACCATCCATCCCTCTGTCCATGAGGAGGTAATTTGAGGATACTGGGTGATGAGCATAGATCCCAGGGCTTGGTAAAGAGCAGTCCTCCATACATGAAGTATGAAGCACCCTGTGGCCTACGATGGTCCTGAGCACCTATGCTGGAGCATGACACAGCCATTAAAATTCTCATCATTTAACTAGATTTTCATGGGAACATTATGAATGATAACAGGCCAGGATCACAATATTAATATAAGTGCTACCCATATAACAGTAAAGAAAGAAAACTGAATCCTACCCATTTATGCTTCTGTCCAATGTCAAATAAAATAAATCAAACAAGTTGGTTTGCAGTGAAACAAAAATCAGATAAAACTGGCTACATCAAAATTAAAGATATTTGTGCATACAAATAATATTAAAAGATTGAAAAGACAATTAATACAGCTGAGTGAAATAAATGCAAGTCATATATTTAATAAAGATCAATACTTCAGGACTATAAAAACTGCAATGTAACAACAAAAACTCAAATAATCCAATTTCAAAGTGAGCAATGGAATTCAACAGACATTTCTCCAAAGTTCCAGTAGATGTATTACTCAAACAGGTAAAAATTATCAATACTGGGAATGATATGGAGAAACTGGAATCTTTATGCACGTCTAGCAAGAGTGTAAGATGGTATAGGTACTGTGGAATACAGTGACATGGCAAAAGTGACTCCATCTTTATTTAAGGACCCCATTTCAGTTTGTCTTAAACTTTGGATAAACTCACTCTTCAGAAACCCCTCCCAGTTAGCCATAAAACCCACAAAGGAGGAACAAACGATTACCTTGAACAAAGGACATGCTGACCCTGCTCCTCTCCTGTCTGATTAAGGACCCGGATATTTGAGAAACACCTTGTGACATTCTTGTAAAATTCCAAGTGAAATAATGTGGTTGCTATGTGTTATGGTTCAGACTCACATTTAGATACCTATTCTGTACTTCAGTACACATACAGCAGCATTGTTTACAATAGTCAAAAACTAGATGAAATGAAAAATATCCTCAATCAGTGTGTGGATAAATGAAATTTAGGATGTACATTACAATAGACAGGTATTCAGCCTTGTAAAATAAAGAAATTGTAACATATACTACAATTGGGATGAACTCTGAGGAAATGAAGCAAGGGAAATAAATTAGCACCAAGAGAAAAATACTGATGACTTCAAAAATATGAAGGTCCTAGAGGAGTCAAATTCAGAGACACAAAGTAAAATCATGTTATCCAGGTATTCGGAGGGAGGATAGGGAGAATTGTTCTTTAATGGGCATGGTGATTCTGTTTCATAAGATTAAAAAACATTGCTAGAGTTAGTGGTAATTTTTACACAAGAATATACTTGATATTACTGAGTTCTACAATTAAAAGAGTAAAAAGGGTAATTTTTACCCCCACACATGTATGTACCTATCTAAGAAAGAAAATTACCCATGTAAAAAAGCAAATTAACTCATTCAGTATTTAATTTGTCCTACCTCATAATAAAAGTGATATCATGTACTTATCACAAATTCAAATTTTACAAAGCAACTGTAATTCTTCAAAATTCATATCTGAATTTACTTACCTACTCGGTATTTCAATACAATCATTTTTTAGCCCAAGTAAAATGCCAAATATAACCAGCGCTAGTGTGATTGTGCCGATTACCTTTGCAAAAAGAAAAATTGAAAAAGAAAGAATATCAATTAGAGGTAAAATATTTTGCATATCACTTTTACTAACATAAGGAACATGGAATGATAATCAAATCTCTCCATTTAGATAAACACTTCACATGGTTTGGCCAGAGTCCCTGGGAAAATATAAAGTAGTGTACTTTATTAGACTGCTTTGCAAATTAAATAGAAGATTAAGCTATCCTTTATTTAAGAACTGAAAGAACAGCAAAACAAACTCCTGGGAAAGCTAAGATTCCTCCTCATGACTACCTGGCACTGCTGACTCAGTGCCCAGCTCAGGTTCTGAACCCAAGAATTCCACACAGAGAGCAGAGCCATGCAGACACCTGTAGAAATCATTGTGGGTACACAGTCCGTGTGGCTAGAGTTTTATCTAAAGCAAACTCACATCTTCCAAGTCAGTGTACATGCTAACTTTTATACTTCAGAATGTTCAAGTGATACAGTGATATCTTTTCTCTTACAATGGGAAATACATAAAATATATAGCTGTCTTAGTTACTTTTCTCTTGTTGTTAAGACAAAATACCTGATGCCCAAATGAAGGAAGGAAAGATTTATTTCTTACAGTTCTTGGGGGTTTCAGTCCATACTCAGCTGGCTGCAAGGTAGAATGGCATGGGTGGGGGGCAGCTGTTTATGGTCACCACAAACAGCAAGACACAAACCAGCAAGAGAGAGAAATACCTTCTTCCTGTCCTTACACTGTATGCCAGCTCTACCCCTGGACAGGTGCAGCACTCACACCACCAATCCCAGCGCCAGACAACTAACCAATCAGGAACACCAGACTCAGCCAGTGCATGATCACATGAGGCTTGAGTTGCGGGGGGCATGCAGACATAAACCATAACAATAGCTAAGCAGTAGAAAGCTTGCCTAGCATATGTCAGACCCTGGCTTTAATCCCCAGTACCAAAATAGAAATAAATAATATCATTTTAAGGGGGTTCAAAGATAGTTGGTTTTAAGTGTCCACTGACCACCAGCTTCTCTCCAGGGTACAGGATCCAAACGCCTGGAGAGCACTTACTCTTTCAGATGTGTGACTCAGGGAAGGTGCTGAAGTTCAGGATCAGCAGAGACTTGAAAAACAATCCCAGAGGCTGTGGAACAGAGGGTGATAAATGGAGCCCCACGCTGGATGCCTACTGTGGATCAGTGGGCCAGGGTGGACATGAAAGGAAAAGGACTCACCTGAAAACATAGCTAGCACAGATCCTATCACTGTGTAGAAGTGTAGTCTACACAGACAGTGGACCAGGAAACTGCATAATGTACAGGGCCTGGGGACATACACCCTACTTTCCAACATATGGTGTAGGGAGTTCTTGTCTCAAGTTCTTACTTTGTAGGATTGAAAGGCTCCTACAGTTTCCCTCTCTGGGAATCAGCAGTAAAAGTCATACACTTATCGAAGATGTGTTGACCTTGAGAGCTGGCTTGGTAATGGAGGGAAGCTTCAGATTTCAATTTGAGAAACCGACTACCAGAGCCATCACGTGTGATTACACATGGGAGTTAAGTGTGGAATATTATAGGTAAGGGGGTTGCAGTGTGTGTGGATTCTTCCACTGCTTTCACCTCCCTTGGTTCAGTGAGGGCATTGAGATCCCAAACGCCTTCAGCAGCACATTTATAGCCAACAAAGGGCATCAACTCTGCCCTGTGCAGAAAAAGATAATAACCAGAGCAAATGGATGTAAGTGGAAATTTTGCATTCTGCTTCCGCCACTACTGATAAGAAGAGTGGCCAAGAGTTATTACAACTGGCTCTGTCCACAGACAACTTGCCCTAGTTTCCAGGGGAGCAATATAAAGGAAAAACAAAAAAGGGCAAAGAGAACAACACAGCCTATGTTTTCCCCATAAAGCACATGGCCAAAGAGGCCAGGCTCAGAAGACCTGTTTGTGATAGTGTGAGGACATAGTCTTTTGCTACAGAATTGATCTACTCCTTCACATAAATATTTACCTTTTAACTAAGGGTTTTAAAATTATACTTCTGTAGTCAGAATATATGTGTGCATGTGTGTGTATTTATTATTCTTATTCCTGCTTCCCTCTTTTTTAAATGTTTGATCAGATCTTTTTAAAATATCTGAGTGTCCAGTTACTGGAGACATGTAAAACCCCAAATAGAAATGAACAGAAAAGGAGCTCTTCAAAATCATTAAGTTGTCAAAAATGCAGAAAAAAAGAAGTATATTAAATGGTACAAGAGAGAAGCACCAAGTCACTTATAAAGGCAAAATCATTGCAATAACAGCATATCTCTCAGCACACAATCTAAAGGCCAAGAAGGCATGGGATGACGTATGTCAAGCTTTGAAAGAACTGCTAATATAAGTTACTATACCTAGCAAAATTATCCTTCTGAAACAAGAGAGAAGTGTAGGCAATTTTGATACACTCTGTCACTGATAGATCACCCAGACCTCCTCCCAAAAATCAGCAAAGAAACATGAGTATTACACTCTAGATCAAATAAACTTCATGTTTATAGAATTTTCCTTTCTACAGCTGCAAAATACACATTCTTTTCATTGGTACATAGAACTTTCTCCAAAACAGATCACATTTTAGGATACAAAACAAGACTTAACAAATATAAAAAAATTGAAATAATGTCTTGCATCTTATCAGACTACAGTGAAAGAAAACCAGAAAATAAACATCAAGAGAAATTGCAGAAATTCTATAAACGTGGACATTAAGCAATTGACTTTTGAACAATGAGTGGTCATGAATGAATCAAGAGAGGTTTTAAAAAATCTTTTAAAAAAGTGAAAATTGTAACAACTACCAGAACCTATGGGACACATCAAAAGCGGTTATAAGAAGAATGTTTACAGCTATACATGCCCACATTAGAAAAACGGATTTAAGAAAAACATCAAGTGATCTGTTTCTAGTTTCAGAAAAATTAGAATAAACCAAACTCAAAATCAGTAGAAGAAAGGAAAAGAAAATCACAGCAGAAATAAATATATACTAAAAGAACACCAAGGATTAACGAAACATATAGATGGTTTTTTAAAAAGATAAACAAAATTGAAAAGTCTTTATCCAAACTAACCAAGAGAGAGAGAAAACTTTAAATAAACTTAGAGGTGTGAAGTGGGATTCTGCAACATATACCATTGAAATTGAAATGATATTTAAGAAATGTTTTAAAAAATAGTATGACAATAAGTTGGAAAATCTACAAGAAACTGACAAATTTCTAGGAAATTTGAACTACCAAAATTAAACTAAGAGAATATAAACAGCCTAAATAGGCTAGAAGACCATAAAGTTTTCAAACTCTACAAGAAAAAATTGTGAATCCAGCAAAGAGTCTCAAAAACAACGAAATCCTAAAGAAATACATGACCACTAACCAGCACAGCAGAACATACTCAAGGAAATCATAGATAGAGACAGGGAGACCACCAGCATCAAAGAGCCCAGAGGAAAGTATACCTTTAACTGAGAGCATAGTTCACACACACACACACACACACACACACACAAAGAACCCGCACTGGAAAAATAATGCAATGATAGGATTCAATAAATGCTTTATAACAGTAATACCTGTGTCAGTAGTCTAACTACCCAACAAACATGGGGATGCAGCTTAATGACATAAGCGCCTACCTAGCAAGTGCAAGGACCTAAGATCAATTCCCAATACCAAAAAAAAAAAAAAAAAAAAAAAAAAAAAAAAAAAAAAAAAAAAAAAAAAAAAAAAAAAGACACAGATTCACAGATTGGGTCTAAAAACAAAATGCAGTCATATGTTGCCTACAAGGGACATACTTCATCTAAAAAGAAGCTCAAAGAATAAAGGTGAAAGGGTGGAAAACAATACCCCATGCAACCAGAGCCTGAAACCAAGCAAAACTTGCTATCATATTATGAGACACAACAAACTTCAAACCAAAAACTGATCGGAAGAGACAAAGATGACAATTATGTGCTGAAAAACTCAACAGGAAGAGATAATGATTATGAATATTTATGCATTGAATGTTGGTGCACTCAACTTCATAAGACCAAAACTACTGAACATAAAAAGACAGTAAACATTAAACATTCACAGCAGAAAACTTTAACACTTCAGTTCATAGTTAGATATGTTAACCAAATTAAAAAAAAAAAACTAACAAAGGAATATCGGAATTAAACCACACCATTGAACAAAAGGACTTAACAGATGTCTATAAAATCTTTCATCCAGCAACAGAATATGCCTTTTTCTCAGCAGCACACAGAAATTTTACCAAAGCAGATGATGTCTTGAGCCA